>BQMB01001580.1:0-127962 GCA_027943415.1 Closterium sp. NIES-67 | reverse complement strand
CCATTTTTCCCTGTGTTGACTTGTCAAAGCTTGACGAACTGTTTTCGGCTCCAAAATCTTCCTGTTGTTTGACTGTACTGCGATTACAAGTCCCAAAACATGTAATCTATTTTCTGTAAAACGAGGACGATTTGAGTTGACACCGGAGAAGTTGTGTTCTGACCCCTGTTCCCCCCTAACTTCTTCAGGTGTTACACGGATAGCTACTTCGGAGGCAACGGGCATTGGCTGCTGCTGACGATCACGTTCGTAATCAAGAACAACATCACACACATCTTCAGAGTCTGCTTCGCTGAGCGGAATAAACTCAGCAGCTCCAGTTGACGTGGTTGGCAAGGGGATGTCTGTTGCAGCTTCGGAAGACTCAGCAACGGATTCATCCTGTACATCTGCTTTGGCCTCGTCAGTAGCAAAAGCACGCGAGCCTTCGAACAGCCTGGCAGGATTGGCAGCTTCTGCCTAGTGAGCACAAAAAAAAGGTAAGGTGAGTCGTTCGTAGAAAAGGCAATCACGTGCCGGTACGATTTGACTCGTGCGAAGATCCATAATGTTGCATGCTTAAAACTGCTTCTCGATGCCATTATGAATTCCCCACTTAGCCCCTTCCGAAAATTTCTCGAGTGCTGCAGTTGGAGGTCGGTATTGGACGATACACCAACGAACTCTTAAAATTTTTGTGTTGCCCATTGTTTTTGTCCACTGCAGGTGTAGCGAAGAAAATTGTGGAAGTGAAGTTGTCGACAGAAAGTTGTGCAGAAACATTGCATGGTCCAAAGCATAAGTCCAAAAATGCGGTGGTAGTGCTGCCTGAGTCAGCAAGACCCGCATCTTCTCTTGCACTGTCCTGTTCATCCGCTCCGCTACCCCCATCTGTTGGTGTTGATGTGGCAGAGACTCTCGGCGCTTGATGCCTAGGGTTTGAAGATACTCAGTGAAGGTGGTGTTCGTGTACTCCTCTACTCCGTCACTCTGAAATTCTTGAAGCTTTTCTTTCGATTCTCTCTCAGCCAACACGAGCCATGCGACGAAGATAAAGTGAGCCATATGACGAGCCGGAATGTTTGTCGTCCATCCAAAAAGAGTAGAAGCCTCAATAAAGGAGATCATATCAAGCCCCCCCTTAGGTCCTGCTTTAGGTAAGTTGAGGATGTCGCTGTAGACCTTCTGCATAAGTGTATATCGAGTTGATCCTGGAAAATGGCTGGGAAAAGGTTTGTGAAGAAGATTAGCAGTTGTGCACGTTGTGGAGACTGCCGATCGTGAAGATGGCTGCATCTCGGTTCCATCCGGTTAGAGTAAGCTGGTCTTGTCAAGAACTGATGCTCGTATAGAATGATTAGGAATGCCCGGAGGCAGATGACCTAATCGTTGATGCATATATCCTCTGTTGCTTTGTGTCCTATTGATCGCAGATAAAAATCGACGTTAGTATTAAAAGAAGGAATGGCGAAAGGAGAAATCGTCGGTGATTCGTCGAGTTGTCCAGGAACGAATCGGGTAAGAGGTAACTTAGTGGTTTTAACTTCCACGTCGAGAGCTTTTTCTGGTTGCAGTAATAACTCTCCTTCTTCGATGTCTGTTTCTGTTATGTTTGCTGCAGGTTGACCGATGAAGAAAACTTTCTTGCTCCATTTTTGTTCCCATAAGAGGGTACGAGTAATCACCACTGAAGAACTTCCAGTGGATTTTGCGAGAAGGTAGAACTCGAAACTCCAAAAGTAGAAGTCAGCGTCATTAAAAGGTATTGTTGTCTTGATCTGCGTATTGCTTAAAAGATTTGGAGCCTGAAGGATAGGTCCAAAAGAAATTTGCTGCTGCGGAAACTGTTGTTGTTGTTGCTGTTGCTGCTGTTGCTGTTGAAACTATTGTTGTGCTTGTTGCTATTGCTGAAGAAATTGGAACTGTTGATGTTGAGCAGGTGTAAACGCAAACGAAGAACTGGAGCTTGGAGCGGCTGGAGCTCTTGCATAAATTGAACCATCAATACTCATACCACTGAAGGCCACTGTTACTGATGCTGCTGCTTGTTGCTGTGATGTTGCAGGTGCAGAGGACGAAGCCCCCGATGGATGCACAGTAGGAAAACCTTGCTGCTATTGAGGCATCCCGATTGAAGACTAAGTAGGTGGAAAGTTTCCAGCTACAGAGTCACCAGCTTGGCCTGTGAAAACTGTAGGATTTGTGATACCCGTGGGTCCAGTTGTTGAAGAACCAGATGTTGAAGCTAATGATGGTCCAGTCATTTGTAGAATTGACGATAGTCTTAATTCCAGACAGCTCTCATACCATGAAAGAATTAAAAGGTGGTGCAGGAGACTAAGTAAAGAATATGCAGACACAAGTACTTGAAGTAGAAAGTAATACAGGAAGTACCTCCAGTAATAGCCAATATTAACAAGTTGTAACACCAGAATCAGTGTTACAGCCTTGTGATACTTCAAGACTGGAACAAGGATCTTTGCTGGAAAGACAGCAGAAGTCTTAGAACTTGTAAGTGTTGACCAAAATTTACTGAAGAACAAGTTAATAGCTGAAGTTATACAAGCTACTCTTATATCTGCTAGTAGTACATGTTCGGTAATGTACTTGTTCAAAACTATTTGCGCTATGCGCTCTAATCGCTACTAAAAGAGGCGCGACTGTTCGCGTGACTGAAACGACCTGCTGACGTAGCCATCCAGACGAGCGCTATTTGCTGACGTCATTATACGGATGCTATCTACACTGCAATATGATAATATCTATCAGAACTACTTACGGAAATGCTTAAGTACGATTTTATCACAACATAAATTAACTCTGACAATATCATGAATAGGGTTTCAGTTAGGATTTTAGGCCGTCTGACATTCATACGGGGTTTCAAACTTTCGTCTGACCATCATACGATTTTTTTTTTTTTTGCCAGTCTGGCATTTCAGACAAAAAAATTGGCACGATCTGACAGTTCAGACGAAACGTTGCGGGAGTTTCACTATACACCAATGCCGAATGCACTACATTACACTGCTACACAAACAATTGTTACACTTGATAAACATCGTTAGCATCCATTGTAACTGCATCTACTCTAGGAATAGCTGAAAAAAACTCTATGGTGCTCCTGATGCTCCACTACCTACACTCAGGGCTCAAATTTGAATGGTGTTTCACCCTGATTGCCCTTGCCAGCGGCCGCTTTTTCAGGATTATCCTGATTTTGTAAGGCCAATTTTTCTCTGACCCTTGCTCAAAAAGTGTAAGGAATATTTTACCCTTTCGTAGTAAGAGTGTTCATCTTATTACCATGACCAGTCAGGGTGCGCAAAAAAACACCCTGAAACAGATAACTCCCAACCCTTGAAATACGCCAACTGTCGAATCTTCCACACTGGCAGGCAGCCCCGCCCACCAACAATTTCTCGTTTTGGCTGCTCCCTCCCCTAGTGTCTCTGTTCCCTATCTTCGTCTCTCTTGCTCGTTCCCCCCAACCTTGTTTGTCTCTCTGTTCCTCCCTGCCTTAGTCTCATGCTGCTTTCGTAGTCTCTTGCTGCTCCCGTAGTCTCTCGCTGCTCTCGTAGTCTCTCGCTGCTCCCGTAATCTCTCGCTGCTCCCTTAGTCTATTACTTCTCCCTTAGTTTCTCGCTACTTTGATTCTGATTTCGTTTCGATGCTAACTCATGAATACGCCCTTAGTCTCTCGCGGCGCATGTGAGTTTAAACTAAGGGTGTAAGGGCGTATTCGTGAGCGGAACGAGCAGTCTAAACTCACGATTATGCCCTTAGTCTCCCGCTGCTTTGTTAGTCTCTCGCTACTCTGTTAGTGTCTAGCTACTCCCCCCGCAAATCACCATGTCGTTTCCCCCGTGTTTCTTCCCCTTCAGCACCTCCAGCAGCAGCTCCATCTACGGAAGGAAGGAACACTGTACTGTGGCTGTTGCTGCCCCGGCCGCTATTGCTGTATCTGTGCAGTGGTGCAATGCTGGCGAAAGTAGCTGAAGTAGGAGAGGCTGTTGATGCTTTGTTGTAGTGATCATGCTTGTATGCTTGCTAGTAAGAAGAAGCTGAAATTGTAGAAGCTGTTAACTGCGCAGTGGACAGTGTGATGGCATTAATACTCTGACTCAAACATGGTATTGACTATTTTTTACGAATTCACCCTGATTTTAAAAGGGTGCTAAAAATTCCACCCTAGGAGGTAGGGTAATTCTGTAGCGGTACCCTGATTTCCAAGGGTGCCTCTAAACCAATTTTCGGCCCTGACTACACGACATCCTACATTAGGAATTAGCCTTATACTAGACCATGCTGTGCCTTGCCGCCACCTGCCTATTCGGAGTCCGAACTATCACTTCCAACCTCCCCGATGTCTTCATCACTGTCACTCTCTAGAACTTGGACCTTGTTGTTGGTGCATATTCATTTGCACGTCATCATGTCGTCTGTTCGCATCATTTCGTTTGCATCTGTTTTGTGTGCTACGTTGTTTGTATGGTTTGTTGGGTTTGCATGTCTTTGCATGTTCATCTTGTGCTTGTGCAGATGTGCTTGGATTGTGCATGACATCGAGCACATTCCAACGAGCCAAGAATTGTTGGAATCGGAGCACATATGAAGAAGTTACGAAGAAATGTTTGATGGATTTGTTACAACTCATTGGAAGTCCTTGGCAGCTGCTACACCAAAGTTGGAGAGCCCTGTAACGAGGAGGGACCAGCATGTGTGGGACTTTTGTCCCCACCTTGCAGCTGCAGCATTTGAGGTTTGGAGGCCAACCTGGCACAGTGTGAATTTTGTCTTGCCAGGCTGGCTGAGCCTGAGGATGGGGAGTCAAAACTTTGACTCTTGTCATGTTCTTGACCATGGGCCTCCAGGGTCCTTCCCTTTCATCCTTCCCTTCCTACCCCACCTTCCAACTGTGCTTCAATGCCTTTTCTATCATGCCTCTGATCTTGTAAGCTTCAATTATAGTGACTCTGAGGACTGTCAACTTCTTCTAGGGCAGATTACCCCCCAGTGCGCCAAACGCCATAGCTCACTCGTTCAGCTACGGAATCGAGTGATTCAACTTTCAGTGGAAAGCTGACGCTGCCAGCTACAACATATCCGATTTTCAGATCGTTTCACCGATTGGAGTTTTTGATATAGCTATTCGAAGGTCGCGAGTTTTCTGGGCGTCATAACGAAGTGCTGCAGAAATTTCCAAGGAGCCATTGAATCATCTGCTTATAGCCTTCTCTAACCAACAAGTGGTATCAGAGCCTATTATCACGCATTTGGGACCTAAAATACGATGGGAGATAAGGAGGACTCTGGTGGAGGTGATACTTCAGTCCAAGGAGGCAGCTCAACCCAAGATTCTGGCATTGCAGCGCAAAGGGGAGCGCGTACAAGCCAGGGGTCACTGCTTAAGGAGGTGCTGAAGAACTTCACCATTGAGAAGTTCTCTGGAGATGGCTATGATGATTGGGCATGGAAGATGCAGCTCTACTTTCGACAAATTGGCCTCTTGAAGCTCATGATTGGAACGGAGCCAAGGCCAAAGGAAATGGCAGAGCAAGCGGACTGGGATGAACGTTCATCTGCTGGGTATTATCTACTGTCACAAAGCTTGGAGCTGAACCAGAGGCATCACATCATGCATCTGCTACCGGAAATTGATTGTGGGCCCAAGGCATGGGCAGTGCTCAAGGACCTGCACGCTCCGACATCGGTTGCCGCTTCTCTCATGCTGGATCGGGAGCTGTCCATGCTGCGGTTGAGCGAGAATGAACCTGTGCAGCCCGTACTGGACAAAATGAGGGAACTCTACGCGAAATTGGCGATTGCAGGCATCACGTACCCAGAGCAGACAAAGTGTCTCAAGATGCTCAGCCTGCTGCCGGAGTCTTGGCTGCAATTTATAAGCGGACTCAGCTTGCCACAAAACCAAAGTCAATGGACATTGGAGTGGATTCGCACCAAGATTCTGGAAGAAGATTTTCGTCGCTATACACTGCGCGGAGGTGATGACAGCACCAGCGGCTATGCCATGCAAGGGACATGGAGGGATCGAGGGCGTGGCAATCGCGGTCGCTCTTACCACAGCCAAGGTGGTCGCGGGACTTGGAACCAGCGGGGGCGTGGTGGCGCTGGTGCAAGAGGAAGAGGTGGTCACTCCAACAATGACAACAGTGAACCACGCTTGAGGGGAGAGTGCTGGTATTGCAAGGAAGAAGGGCATCCATGGTTTCGCTGCCCTACCAAGCCCGACTGGTGGACCCCTTGGAACCAATCGCAGAAGGGGAATGGAGGAAAACAACCACATGGAGGTGCCAACATGGTAGCTGATCCTGCTGAAGAAACCTCCAAGGATGACAGAGGAATGGGAAATGAGGAGAGGAATGCTGGACAGTTCTACCATGTGTGTGACAAAGATGACAGTGGCACAGCTGTTGCAAGGGCTGGAGAGGAATTGCACCCGCTTGACATGTGGGTCATGGACTCTGGTGCTGCATGGACAATGACACCACGCAAGGACTTGCTGGATGCTGTGCGAGCGCCTCCAATCTCTGAAGTGCGCTCAGCGTCCGGACATGCAGTGAAGGTCGCTGGAGTTGGTCGAGCTGCATTCAGAGCACCTGATGGTGGACTGGTTGTGCTGAAGGATGTGTTACTCGTACCGGGGCTGAAGGCCAACCTGATATCGCTGCGCAAGCTAGGCCAGGCCGGAGTCAGCAGCACCACCAATGGATCCAAAACATTCAAGGGGCTGCGAGGAGATCGTGTGTTATGGGATTTACACGAAAGCAGAGATGTCTTCAGATCCATGTGGCAGATCCCTGCACTGATATGGGAATCAACAAAGAAGGAGTTGGGAGAAGTAAAGGCGGGTTCTGGAGTCCAGGGGGAGTGTAATGCAGTTAGTGCTGCAGGAGTGACGGTTTCTGCAAGGTCGGGGGAGACTGATTGGGAAACCGCACACAGGCGTCTAGGGCATGTGGCTATGCCATTGCTGCAGCAACTGCATAAGGAAGAAGCAGTAAAGGGGCTCAAGCTTTCTGGGCAACCAAATGATACCAAGTGCGAGACGTGTCTGCTGAGCAAGTTCACACGGTTCCCCTTTCACGGCGTAGCTGGGAAAAGCAAGGCAGCACTGGAACTGGTGCACATGGACCTCGTAGGACCTTTTCCAGTTCGAGGAAGTAAGGGGGAAAGGTACTTCCTGACAATAGTTGATGACTGGAGTCGGCTGATGTGGGCATACCCGTTGAAGCAGAAGGATCATGCTGCCTCAACAATACGAGATGACTGGCTGCCGTTCGTCGAGCGACAATCTGGGCACCCATGCAAGAGCATCAGAACCGACCGAGGTGGAGAGTTTCTAGAAGGAGATCTGACTGCGTGGCTCAAGAAACAAGGCATTGAGCATCAGCTAACGACGTCCTATACCCCTCAGTCAAATGGCGTTGCTGAGAGGGCTAATAGGACCATCCTGGAAACTGCGCGAGCGCTGCTGATCGAATCAGGGCTGGGGAACTCCATGTGGCCTCATGCGGTGAGGCATGCTACAGTGGCAAGGAACCGCGTACTCACAAAGGTGGCTGATGATATGTGGGTGCCGCTGGAGAGGTGGCTTGGAAAGAAGCCTCCAGTGGACATGCTTCGAGTGTTCGGATGCATGGCAGTGGCGCATGTCCCTAAACCGTACAGGACAAAGCTTGGAGCATCTGCACTTTGGTGTGTGCACCTTGGGCTTGCGGCAGAGAGCAAGGGGTGGCTACTCTGGGAGCCCTCAAAGAATGTGCTGTTTGACAGTCGGGATGTCAAATTTGTGGAGAACATCATGTATGGCAAGTGGGAGAAGCAGCCGGAGGCAAGGGTCACCCAGCAGCTGGAAGAGATCACTATGCACTTCGATCTGTCCGAACCTGCGGACAGCGAAGTCACTGCGCCAACGGCAAGCGGTACTGATGAAGGAAGCAATGAGGATATTGCAGCTGATGCTGAAGTCAAGGATCCGGAGCAGCAGCAGCAAGAGGCTTCCAAAACACCAAGTCTGCCAAAGCGAAGGAAACAGATTGGTGGGGGGACAAAGGATTGGGTGAAGGTGAAAGAATGGGTAAATCCAACCATCTACCCTGCACGTACCAGAATGGCAACGAGAAAGCTGCTGAGCTCTACAAGTGGAGGAGCCACAACTGAGCAGCAGGAACAGGCTCAAGGCGAAGATGCAGTGCTGTTCTTGGGTGATGACCAAGAGTCAGATGACGAGGAGCCTGCATACTGCTTTTACGCACCAATACAACCTCCGAGCATGGATCATGCGCTAGCCGGGCCTCAACGGGGGAAGTGGCTCGTTTCAAGAGATGCAGAGTACAACAGCCAGATGGAGAATCACACGTGGGACCTGGTGTACTTGCCAAATGGGAAGAATGCAATACAGTGCAAGTGGCTGGCAAAAATCAAGACGGATGAGAAAGGAGAGCCATCAGTTTACAAGAGCAGGCTGGTGGCAAAGGGGTTTCAGCAGAAAGAGAAGGAAGATTACAAAGAAGTGTTTGCCCCAACTGCTAAGTCTCCAACGCTACGTGTGCTGCTGGCGGTAGCTGCTGTGCGCAAATGGAAGGTGAAGCAGATGGACATCGTAACCGCTTTTCTGTACGGCATTGTGGAAGAGGAGGTGTACATGGTTCAACCCCCTGGCTATGAGGATGGAACCGGTCGTGTCTGCAAACTTAACAAGGCCATCTATGGCTTGAAGCAGGCCCCGAGATGCTGGTACAACAGGCTGGCCAGTGCACTGGAAGGGATTGGATTCCGTGCGAGTGCATGCGACGAGAGCCTGTTCCTGATGGGAGAGGGGGAGTCACTTGTGCTTCTGCTGGTGTACGTGGATGACATCCTGCTCTTCAGCAGCAGTGACAAGGAGATCGATGGGGTGCAGCGGAAGCTCACAGAGCAGTTCAAGTGCAAGTCACTTGGAGAGGCAAGGTACTACCTGGGAATGCACATTGAGCGGGATACTGAACGTGGCTGGCTCAAACTGCATCAGGGACAGTACATCAACACCTTGGCTGAGAAGTACTCTCTGCAGGAAGAACGGGAAGTGGTCACACCTTTGCCTTCCGAGTTCAAACTCATAAAGGCAGCTGAAGGAGAAGGAGTTGAGAGTGAAGACCAGAGGCAATTCCAATCCATGGTCGGGAGCCTACTCTACGCTGCTGTGCATACTCGGCCTGACATCAGCTTTGCTGTGGGACAGCTGGCTCGAGTAGTGCAAAATCCAACAGAAGAGCAGTGTGGTGCAGCGGAGAGAGTGGTGCGCTACCTCAAGTCATACCCTACAGTGGGAGTACAGTATTCAGCCTCTGCTCAACTCAGTCAAAAAGGAATTGAAGTCCTCAAAGAGAAGGGGGAGCAGCTCGGAGAAGGAAAGGTGTTCCTTTCCTGTTTTGCTGATGCCACGTGGGCTTCTGAGCATGAGGATTCATCATCAGTTGGTGGATACATCTGCATGGTGGGAGGTGGGCCTGTAAGTTGGAGGTCCAAGAAGCAGTCTGAGACGGCACTATCTTCAGTGGAATCTGAGTACATGGCGATGTTTCATGCGGCAAAAGAAATCATCTGGCTAAGGAGGCTCTTGAAGGAGATCGGCCATGAACAGACTTGTGCGACACCTCTGTTCAGTGATAGCAAGGGAGCCATTGCCATGGCACGCAATGCAGTTCTTCATGGGTTGAACAAGCACATGAGGATCAAGTGGCATTTGTAGGTTAGAGAAGGCTATAAGCAGATGATTCAATGGCTCCTTGGAAATTTCTGCAGCACTTCGTTATGACGCCCAGAAAACTCGCGACCTTCGAATAGCTATATCAAAAACTCCAATCGGTGAAACGATCTGAAAATCGGATATGTTGTAGCTGGTAGCGTCAGCTTTCCACTGAAAGTTGAATCACTCGATTCCGTAGCTTAACGAGCGAGCTATGGCGTTTGGCGCACTGGGGGGTAATCTGCCCTAGGAGAAGTTGACAGTCCTCAGAGTCACTATAATTGAAGCTTACAAGATCAGAGGCATGATAGAAAAGGCATTTAAGCAGAGTTGGAAGGTGGGGTAGGAAGGGAAGGATGAAAGGGAAGGACCCTGGAGGCCCATGGTCAAGAACATGACAAGAGTCAAAGTTTTGACTCCCCATCCTCAGGTTCAGCCAGCCTGGCAAGACAAAATTCACACTGTGCCAGGTTGGCCTCCAAACCCCAAATGCTGCAGCTGCAAGGTGGGGACAAAAGTCCCACACATGCTGGTCCCTCCTCGTTATAGGGCTCTCCAACTTTGGTGTAGCAGCTGACAAGGACTTCCAATGAGTTGTAACAAATCCATCAAACATTTCTTCGTAACTTCTTCATATGTGCTCCGATTCCAACAATTCTTGGCTCGTTGGAATGTGCTCGATGTCATGCACAATCCAAGCACATCTGCACAAGCACAAGATGAACATGCAAAGACATGCAAACCCAACAAACCATACAAACAACGTAGCACACAAAACACATGCAAACGAAGTGATGCGAACAGACGACAGGATGACGTGCAAATGAATATGCACCAACACACTCCCCCTCAGACTGTCGGCTTGTTTCGCCGTCTCTAGTTCAAGGACATTCCCGCCATCCTCGCACAGCGCCAGTGTGGCTCTTCAGCTAGCCGCTTGGTAAGGAAGTCGGCTGGCTGTTGCTGAGTTTTCACGTAGATCGGATCGAGTGTCCCAAGCTTCACCTCCTTCCGCAGCCAATGCCACTTGATCCTCATGTGCTTGTTCAACCCATGAAGAACTGCATTGCGTGCCATGGCAATGGCTCCCTTGCTATCACTGAACAGAGGTGTCGCACAAGTCTGTTCATGGCCGATCTCCTTCAAGAGCCTCCTTAGCCAGATGATTTCTTTTGCCGCATGAAACATCGCCATGTACTCAGATTCCACTGAAGATAGTGCCGTCTCAGACTGCTTCTTGGACCTCCAACTTACAGGCCCACCTCCCACCATGCAGATGTATCCACCAACTGATGATGAATCCTCATGCTCAGAAGCCCACGTGGCATCAGCAAAACAGGAAAGGAACACCTTTCCTTCTCCGAGCTGCTCCCCCTTCTCTTTGAGGACTTCAATTCCTTTTTGACTGAGTTGAGCAGAGGCTGAATACTGTACTCCCACTGTAGGGTATGACTTGAGGTAGTGCACCACTCTCTCCGCTGCACCACACTGCTCTTCTGTTGGATTTTGCACTACTCGAGCCAGCTGTCCCACAGCAAAGCTGATGTCAGGCCGAGTATGCACAGCAGCGTAGAGTAGGCTCCCGACCATGGATTGGAATTGCCTCTGGTCTTCACTCTCAACTCCTTCTCCTTCAGCTGCCTTTATGAGTTTGAACTCGGAAGGCAAAGGTGTGACCACTTCCCGTTCTTCCTGCAGAGAGTACTTCTCAGCCAAGGTGTTGATGTACTGTCCCTGATGCAGTTTGAGCCAGCCACGTTCAGTATCCCGCTCAATGTGCATTCCCAGGTAGTACCTTGCCTCTCCAAGTGACTTGCACTTGAACTGCTCTGTGAGCTTCCGCTGCACCCCATCGATCTCCTTGTCACTGCTGCTGAAGAGCAGGATGTCATCCACGTACACCAGCAGAAGCACAAGTGACTCCCCCTCTCCCATCAGGAACAGGCTCTCGTCGCATGCACTCGCACGGAATCCAATCCCTTCCAGTGCACTGGCCAGCCTGTTGTACCAGCATCTCGGGGCCTGCTTCAAGCCATAGATGGCCTTGTTAAGTTTGCAGACACGACCGGTTCCATCCTCATAGCCAGGTGGTTGAACCATGTACACCTCCTCTTCCACAATGCCGTACAGAAAAGCGGTTACGATGTCCATCTGCTTCACCTTCCATTTGCGCACAGCAGCTACCGCCAGCAGCACACGTAGCGTTGGAGACTTAGCAGTTGGGGCAAACACTTCTTTGTAATCTTCCTTCTCTTTCTGCTGAAACCCCTTTGCCACCAGCCTGCTCTTGTAAACTGATGGCTCTCCTTTCTCATCCGTTTTGATTTTTGCCAGCCACTTGCACTGTATTGCCTTCTTCCCATTTGGCAAGTACACCAGGTCCCATGTGTGATTCTCCATCTGGCTGTTGTACTCTGCATCTCTTGAAACGAGCCACTTCCCCCGTTGAGGCCCGGCTAGCGCATGATCCATGCTCGGAGGTTGTATTGGTGCGTAAAAGCAGTATGCAGGCTCCTCGTCATCTGACTCTTGGTCATCACCCAAGAACAGCACTGCATCTTCGCCTTGAGCCTGTTCCTGCTGCTCAGTTGTGGCTCCTTCACTTGTGGAGCTCAACAGCTTTCTCGTTGCCATTCTGGTACGTGCAGGGTAGATGGTTGGATTTACCCATTCTTTCACCTTCACCCAATCCTTTGTCCCCCCACCAATCTGTTTCCTTCGCTTTGGCAGACTTGGTGTTTTGGAAGCCTCTTGCTGCTGCTGCTCCGGATCATTGACTTCAGCATCAGCTGCAATATCCTCATTGCTTCCTTCATCAGTACCGCTTGCCGTTGGCGCAGTGACTTCGCTGTCCGCAGGTTCGGACAGATCGAAGTGCATAGTGATCTCTTCCAGCTGCTGGGTGACCCTTGCCTCCGGCTGCTTCTCCCACTTGCCATACATGATGTTCTCCACAAATTTGACATCCCGACTGTCAAACAGCACATTCTTTGAGGGCTCCCAGAGTAGCCACCCCTTGCTCTCTGCCGCAAGCCCAAGGTGCACACACCAAAGTGCAGATGCTCCAAGCTTTGTCCTGTACGGTTTAGGGACATGCGCCACTGCCATGCATCCGAACACTCGAAGCATGTCCACTGGAGGCTTCTTTCCAAGCCACCTCTCCAGCGGCACCCACATATCATCAGCCACCTTTGTGAGTACGCGGTTCCTTGCCACTGTAGCATGCCTCACCGCATGAGGCCACATGGAGTTCCCCAGCCCTGATTCGATCAGCAGCGCTCGCGCAGTTTCCAGGATGGTCCTATTAGCCCTCTCAGCAACGCCATTTGACTGAGGGGTATAGGACGTCGTTAGCTGATGCTCAATGCCTTGTTTCTTGAGCCACGCAGTCAGATCTCCTCCTAGAAACTCTCCACCTCGGTCGGTTCTGATGCTCTTGCATGGGTGCCCAGATTGTCGCTCGACGAACGGCAGCCAATCATCTCGTATTGTTGAGGCAGCATGATCCTTCTGCTTCAACGGGTATGCCCACATCAGCCGACTCCAGTCATCAACTATTGTCAGGAAGTACCTTTCCCCCTTACTTCCTCGGACTGGAAAAGGTCCTACCAGGTCCATGTGCACCAGTTCCAGTGCTGCCTTGCTTTTCCCAGCTACGCCGTGAAAGGGGAACCGTGTGAACTTGCTCAGCAGACACGTCTCGCACTTGGTATCATTTGGTTGCCCAGAAAGCTTGAGCCCCTTTACTGCTTCTTCTTTATGCAGTTGCTGCAGCAATGGCATAGCCACATGCCCTAGACGCCTGTGTGCGGTTTCCCAATCAGTCTCTCCCGACCTTGCAGAAACCGTCACTCCTGCAGCACTAACTGCATTACACTCCCCCTGGACTCCAGAACCCGCCTTTACTTCTCCCAACTCCTTCTTTGTTGATTCCCATATCAGTGCAGGGATCTGCCACATGGATCTGAAGACATCTCTGCTTTCGTGTAAATCCCATAACACACGATCTCCTCGCAGCCCCTTGAATGTTTTGGATCCATTGGTGGTGGTGCTGACTCCGGCCTGGCCTAGCTTGCGCAGCGATATCAGATTGGCCTTCAGCCCCGGTACGAGTAACACGTCCTTCAGCACAACCAGTCCACCATCAGGTGCTCTGAATGCAGCTCGACCAACTCCAGCGACCTTCACTGCATGTCCGGACGCTGAGCGCACTTCAGAGATTGGAGGCGCTCGCACAGCATCCAGCAAGTCCTTGCGTGGTGTCATTGTCCATGCAGCACCAGAGTCCATGACCCACATGTCAAGCGGGTGCAATTCCTCTCCAGCCCTTGCAACAGCTGTGCCACTGTCATCTTTGTCACACACATGGTAGAACTGTCCAGCATTCCTCTCCTCATTTCCCATTCCTCTGTCATCCTTGGAGGTTTCTTCAGCAGGATCAGCTACCATGTTGGCACCTCCATGTGGTTGCTTTCCTCCATTCCCCTTCTGCGATTGGTTCCAAGGGGTCCACCAGTCGGGCTTGGTAGGGCAGCGAAACCATGGATGCCCTTCTTCCTTGCAATACCAGCACTCTCCTCTCAAGCGTGGTTCACTGTTGTCATTGTTGGAGTGACCACCTCTTCCTCTTGCACCAGCGCCACCACGCCCCCGCTGGTTCCAAGTCCCGCGACCACCTTGGCTGTGGTAAGAGCGACCGCGATTGCCACGCCCTCGATCCCTCCATGTCCCTTGCATGGCATAGCCGCTGGTGCTGTCATCACCTCCGCGCAGTGTATAGCGACGAAAATCTTCTTCCAGAATCTTGGTGCGAATCCACTCCAATGTCCATTGACTTTGGTTTTGTGGCAAGCTGAGTCCGCTTATAAATTGCAGCCAAGACTCCGGCAGCAGGCTGAGCATCTTGAGACACTTTGTCTGCTCTGGGTACGTGATGCCTGCAATCGCCAATTTCGCGTAGAGTTCCCTCATCTTGTCCAGTACGGGCTGCACAGGTTCATTCTCACTCAACCGCAGCATGGACAGCTCCCGATCCAGCATGAGAGAAGCGGCAACCGATGTCGGAGCGTGCAGGTCCTTGAGCACTGCCCATGCCTTGGGCCCACAATCAATTTCCGGTAGCAGATGCATGATGTGATGCCTCTGGTTCAGCTCCAAGCTTTGTGACAGTAGATAGTACCCAGCAGATGAACGTTCATCCCAGTCCGCTTGCTCTGCCATTTCCTTTGGCCTTGGTTCCGTTCCAATCATGAGCTTCAAGAGGCCAATTTGTCGAAAGTAGAGCTGCATCTTCCATGCCCAGTCATCATAGCCATCTCCAGAGAACTTCTCAATGGTGAAGTTCTTCAGCACCTCCTTAAGCAGTGACCCCTGGCTTGTACGCGCTCCCCTTTCCGCTGCAATGCCAGAATCTTGGGTTGAGCTGCCTCCTTGGACTGAAGTATCACCTCCACCAGAGTCCTCTTTATCTCCCATCGTATTTTAGGTCCCAAATGCGTGATAATAGGCTCTGATACCACTTGTAGGTTAGAGAAGGCTATAAGCAGATGATTCAATGGCTCCTTGGAAATTTCTGCAGCACTTCGTTATGACGCCCAGAAAACTCGCGACCTTCGAATAGCTATATCAAAAACTCCAATCGGTGAAACAATCTGAAAATCGGATATGTTGTAGCTGGTAGCGTCAGCTTTCCACTGAAAGTTGAATCACTCGATTCCGTAGCTTAACGAGCGAGCTATGGCGTTTGGCGCACTGGGGGGTAATCTGCCCTAGGAGAAGTTGACAGTCCTCAGAGTCACTATAATTGAAGCTTACAAGATCAGAGGCATGATAGAAAAGGCATTTAAGCAGAGTTGGAAGGTGGGGTAGGAAGGGAAGGATGAAAGGGAAGGACCCTGGAGGCCCATGGTCAAGAACATGACAAGAGTCAAAGTTTTGACTCCCCATCCTCAGGTTCAGCCAGCCTGGCAAGACAAAATTCACACTGTGCCAGGTTGGCCTCCAAACCCCAAATGCTGCAGCTGCAAGGTGGGGACAAAAGTCCCACACATGCTGGTCCCTCCTCGTTATAGGGCTCTCCAACTTTGGTGTAGCAGCTGACAAGGACTTCCAATGAGTTGTAACAAATCCATCAAACATTTCTTCGTAACTTCTTCATATGTGCTCCGATTCCAACAATTCTTGGCTCGTTGGAATGTGCTCGATGTCATGCACAATCCAAGCACATCTGCACAAGCACAAGATGAACATGCAAAGACATGCAAACCCAACAAACCATACAAACAACGTAGCACACAAAACACATGCAAACGAAGTGATGCGAACAGACGACAGGATGACGTGCAAATGAATATGCACCAACAGCATTGGCTACGGAAGGAGGTGAAGCTTGGGACACTGGATCCGATCTACGTGAAAACTCAGCAACAGCCAGCCGACTTCCTTACCAAGCGGCTAGCTGAAGAGCCACACTGGCGCTGTGCGAGGATGGCGGGAATGTCCTTGAACTAGAGACGGCGAAACAAGCCGACAGTCTGAGGGGGAGTGTGTTGGTGCATATTCATTTGCACGTCATCATGTCGTCTGTTCGCATCATTTCGTTTGCATCTGTTTTGTGTGCTACGTTGTTTGTATGGTTTGTTGGGTTTGCATGTCTTTGCATGTTCATCTTGTGCTTGTGCAGATGTGCTTGGATTGTGCATGACATCGAGCACATTCCAACGAGCCAAGAATTGTTGGAATCGGAGCACATATGAAGAAGTTACGAAGAAATGTTTGATGGATTTGTTACAACTCATTGGAAGTCCTTGGCAGCTGCTACACCAAAGTTGGAGAGCCCTGTAACGAGGAGGGACCAGCATGTGTGGGACTTTTGTCCCCACCTTGCAGCTGCAGCATTTGGGGTTTGGAGGCCAACCTGGCACAGTGTGAATTTTGTCTTGCCAGGCTGGCTGAACCTGAGGATGGGGAGTCAAAACTTTGACTCTTGTCATGTTCTTGACCATGGGCCTCCAGGGTCCTTCCCTTTCATCCTTCCCTTCCTACCCCACCTTCCAACTGTGCTTCAATGCCTTTTCTATCATGCCTCTGATCTTGTAAGCTTCAATTATAGTGATTCTGAGGACTGTCAACTTCTCCTAGGGCAGATTACCCCCCAGTGCGCCAAACGCCATAGCTCACTCGTTCAGCTACGGAATCGAGTGATTCAACTTTCAGTGGAAAGCTGACGCTGCCAGCTACAACATATCCGATTTTCAGATCGTTTCACCGATTGGAGTTTTTGATATAGCTATTCGAAGGTCGCGAGTTTTCTGGGCGTCATAACGAAGTGCTGCAGAAATTTCCAAGGAGCCATTGAATCATCTGCTTATAGCCTTCTCTAACCAACACTTGTTGCCCTTGCTTTTCCTCCTCCAGATAAGGCCAGCCGCACCATCCTCTTCAAAGACTCTCGCTGCTTCTGCTGCTGCTAGCGCTTCTGCCTGCCTGGCTGCTTCTGCTGCTACCTTTGCTGCTGCCTTTGCCGCCTTCAATGCCGCCGACGTCTTGGGCCGCTTCACCTGCCGTGCAGTCTGATCCATGACAGCTTCCTTGGTAGGCAGCCGCTTCTTCGTTCCACGCCAGCTAGCCACCATACTCCCCCAGTCCATCGGGTAGTCGAGCAGCGACACCGTCATCAAGTGGCCTAGCTTCGCATCACCGAGATTGCCGCACTACTAGCTTTTGATGACGTTCTAGCGGCTGAACCCGCGCTCGCACTCCACTGTGCTGAGCGGCAGCATGGCGCAAACAATCCAGATGAGAACCAAATTGGGGTAGGCGGTCATCCAGTCCGGCGTGGAGAGCACATTCTTCAGCGCGTCATGGAAGCCCAGCTCGTCGTTGTGTGTCGACATAATGGTGGTGAAACTGACGAGCTCGGCCTTTGCCTTGCCCCAGTGGACACCTATAGGGGGGGTGAAACAGAGGCACAGAAGCCTTTGTTAATGATCTCCACAACCAGAAAACGCCCGAGCCACGGCGACAATAACAACCCCCTGGAACTCACCCGGCAGAGTGTCGGGCGCTGACGCATCACGCTTGTAGAGGCCGCACAGAGACTAGAGCCATTCGAGAAACTTTCGCTGGCGCCTTGCAATGGACTTCGGGTACATCATCTACTTGAAGAGTCTTCTGCTGTTGAGCTTTGATAGATCCTTAAGGCGTCCCTGCAGGTGGTTGATGACACCGTTGACGACGTCCGTGGCGAGCTGCTCTAGCGACTTCAGATCCCCCTTGCTCCGTTGCCCATCCAGCACCTTTGTGTGTAGAGTGTACGTGTCCACGTGTGCGTTAATCCCCTCGATCGTCACGTGTGCGTTAATCCCCTCAGGTGGGCCAAACTATGCGCTGTAGTTGATGTAGCGTGCGCGCAGTGTCACGACGGTATTGTCGACCATTCGAAGCACCTGGGTGACGTCGACCTGCCATACACAGACAGAAAGGGGAGGTGCTTTTGCTCGTTAATCATCGCACTCCTCTAAAACCGACGACATAACACCAACTGGCTTATCTGGCGACGCTGGAACTTGAGGTTGAGTGTGTTGAGCTCCCCAGCACATCCACCAGAAATTACAGCAAGAAATGAAACTTCAACGAGATAACTACGTGATACATCTTCCTATCATACTCGTACAGCAAGAGAATGGCGGCGGGGAACACATCAACAAGCTGCTGGATAGCCTCACCGCGACTAAGCCAACGAATCTGGTGGATGCCTTGCATTTCAAGGCTAGTTTCAGTGACGACTTCTTGCAGCTCCTTGAAACGGTTGTGGATGACGATGGACCGGCCGAGCACCTCGGCCAGTGACCGCACGACCTTGTCGACGATGCCTAAGTCCGGGAAATCATCTGCAGTGTCCTTGGCAGCAAAAGCCTCCCTGCTGAAAAACAGAAATACTTTATTAGTCTCGGAATAAAGTATTAAAATATGCAATTTTCTGGAATGTCAGACTCACCTATGCGCGATGCAGTGGTAGGAAACCAGGTGTGGAATACAGGTGCGCAGCCTAGCCATGAGGCCTGCTTGCGCACCCGTCATCACACTGGCTCCATCGGTGCTGATGCCACAAATCTTGTTGAGCTCAACGCCCTGAGACTTGAGGTGGGTGAGTAGAACGGCTTGCAGAGATGCGGTGTCTCACTTCTCGACGGTGAGATGCCCGAAGAACTCCGTCACCACCGTCGTGTTGCGGAGGAAGGTGAGGTAAACAATCATATGTTTACCCCCCCGGAGGTCGGTTGACTCGTCGAGTTGGATGCCCAAGAATGGTGAAGCCCTGATATGGCTCATTTGCTTGGCGCGCAGGTAAGTGATGATGTTCTCGACCACCTGATTGAAACCGTACCTGCGCATGCATATTAGTACAGGGTCAGTCTTCTGGAAAGCCCGTTAAAAATCAACAGTATTTCGGGTTGGTATCACGTAAAACACTTACTTCCTCTGGTAGGTACCGTTGTCCTTCACAGGCAGGTCTGGTGTTCCCTGCCCTGCCATGAACTGGACAAGTGACACAAACAACACAACGGGGGCATCAGATTTACAGAGGAACATCACAATCGCCATGAGTTGCTTCACTCGCTTTGCCTTATCGTCCCCGTTCTCGAAGTCGACGATGGAATTTTGCTTCGCGTTCTTGCCGTCCTTCTGCTCCTTATGCGCCATCACCGCCTCGTGCTTTTGACTGTGGTGGTGCTTGTGCATCGTCTGCTTCTGTATATCGATGCCGCCTTTGCTGTTGCGCCCATACTAGTAGTTGGGGTCGTAGTTGTACCCCATACACATGCTACACTTCATGCATGGACGCCCCTCAGAGGTCTCGGAAATCAGCAGCCCTGGGAAGTACCGCTGCCACTTCTCCTTAGCTTTCAACTGGAGCTCGGCGACTCTGAGTGGAAAGGGACCATCGTCGTCGTCGGAGTCGGCAGGAGATGCTCCGGCAGATCGGGATCGCACCTGGACAGAGGGTGTAGACTGAGCCACCGTTGGTTGGCCAAACGAAAGCTTGCGCTGTCGATACTTCTTGCTAGGAGCGCGGACTGGTAGGACAGGACTGCGTGTCACGCGTGAAGGGGAGACGGCTCGCACGGTTGAGCAGCCAGGTGTTGACGACGGGTAAGGTGATGTTGGAGCATCACATGTAGAGTTATCTTTGTCAAACAAAACCCATGGCTCGTTGTGTAACGGTGGGAGAGGCGACGGAGGTGCCTCACCCACAGCTGCAATCGGAGCATCGCCGATGGCGGCTCGGTTCAGCGCGCCAGTGAGGAGATCTAGACCACTAACAATCGGAGGGGTTGAGCCAGAGGGCTCCAAGCCTACAACTGGCTGCTTAACTCGGGAGGGGCTCGACTGCACTCTCTCTGACGCCATCGCTGCCTAGCCACAGAGCTAGAGGGCGTCTACGCAGGGTGTGAGCCGAGCAAGATTGGAGCCATACTGAGGGGGCTGGAAGAACGAGGTGGGGCAGGACAAGTGGCTACGAGGCTTTTCCCTCGGTGCCTTTACCTTCAGGCGCCTCGCTGAGCTGCAGCATGGCGAGCGAGGTTGCTGTTAAACTAAGCTAAGTAGGAGGGAAGCCATGGAATGGCGTGAGGTTTAGGAAGGAGAAAGATGACGAGAGAAAAGGAGTGGAAGAATAGAAGAGAGAGGCATACAAGGAGGGGGGTTGTACCCTCTACAATTGGTTGCAGTAACACCTACCAAGCCTACCAATTATATAACAAAATATATAATTTAACACACCCCCTAGGCTTGGTAGTTTAAGAACCCACACACTCCCACACCCCCTAACCTAGCACCCCCATTTCCAGCAGCAGCCGCAATGACTCCTGAATATCCATGGCCCGGGAGATGGCAATGGTAGCAGGCACAGTAGTGACGAGAGCGACGGCGGCGGTGTGCGGCGGAAACTGGCAAGCAGCAACAGCAGCGGCGGCGGCGGCTTCAACGTCAGAGGCGGCTGCAGCGGCCCCCGCCCTCTCGGCGGCATGGCCAATCTCATAACGGCTATGGGTGAAGGAAGGAGGGGCAGGGGGGGGGGGAGGGGGGGGACCATCGTAGGCGCGACGCTTACTGGCGTGAGGACGTTACGACTGCCGCCTAGGACAAGGTGTTGGCCGCAGCTGTCCGTGCGGTGGCGTGGCGAAGCCGTCACGGCAGCACGACAGCACGGCGGCACGGCGACCCAGCGGCATGGCGGCGTGGTAGCACGGCGACCCAGCGGCAAGGCGGCGCAGCGGCACTGTGGCACGGCGATGTGACGGGGCCGGCGCGTAGTGAAGGGGTGCGGCGCGGCGTGACGGGGCCGGCGTGGAGGGACGGGGCCAGCACGACGTGACGGGGCCGGCGCGGCGTGACGGGGCCAGCGCGGCGTGACGGGGCCAGCGCGGAGTGACGGGGCCAGCGCGGGATGACGGGGCCAGCGCGGGGTGACAGGGCCAGCGCGGAGGGACGGGGCCGGCGCGGAGTGATGGGGCCGGCGCGGCGTAACGGGGCCAGCGCGGCGTGACGGGGCCAGCGCGGAGTGACGGGGCCAGCGCGGCATAACGGGGCCAGCGCGGCATGACGGGAGGGGGAGTACGCTGCGGAAGCGCAAGGAGAAGGCCCGAGCGAAAGGGGCCTGCTCTGATACCATGTTAAAGTAAGCTAGCTAGGATCTAGGTAGGAGGGAATCCATAGAAATGGCGTGAGGTTTTAGGCTAGGAAAGTTGATGAGAGAAAAGGGGGTCGAGAATAGAAGAGAGAGGGAGGGATACAAGGAGGGGATTGTACCCTCTACATTAGAGTTCGATAACCTACCGAGCGGTGGGGGGCAGGGCGAATCTTTAGCGAGGCACCATCGCTGGCGCGACGCTTACTGGCGTGAGGGTGTTACAACTGGTGCCTAGGAAAGGGCGCTGGCCACAGCTGTCCGTGCGCTGGCGTGGTTTAGCCGCCACGGCAGCACGACGGCACTGCGGCACGGCGACCCAGCGGCATGGCGGTGCGGCGGCACGGCGACACGGCGGCACTGAGGCACGGCGACGTGACGGGGCCGGCGCGGCCTGACGGGGCTGGCGCGGCGTGACGGGGCCAGCGCGGGGTGACGGGGGGGAGGAGGGTACGCTGCGAAAGCGTGAGGAGCAGGCCCGAGCGAAAGGGGCCTGCTCTGAAACCATGTTAAACTAAGCTGCCGTAATCCCCTGGATAGAACACCCGCCGAAATTAAGCACCCACTGGTGTTATATCCGGGGAGGGTGTTCTTTTGAAGAATCCGCAATTATATACCCTCATTTTGAGGGTTCTAGGAGAGCACCCCCCCTTACCATTTTAGCCCTTCTAAGCCTCGCAACTCTTGCAACAAATACTGTTTTTCCATGTGATTTCATGGTAAGCACGACCATTACGTAAAATTTCAACTTTACCGAGGCGCGTGGCGGGGTGCTTCAGTTCTGGAAATGACAGGGTGAAAAAAAAAAATACCTGGAACAGCGCAGTGGGCCGACAAATTTCGTTTCATTTGTGCGAGAGACTTGGTCTGACCGGTTGACGAGCCTCGTGATTTTCGCCTAGCCTATTGCGAGAATCGACAACACCCGAATCTCGCTTATCCAACCTGACACACCCCTAATATTCGGGAGCAAGTGGGTGATCTGGGGGTATTCCAGACCTCGAGAAAATGTACGCCTTTTCAGCTGGAACTTGGATGGTTGAAATCGCCATGAAACACTGATTCCAATGCACATCTAAAAAAATTTGTCCTCAAATATAACACCAGGGTGCTATAGCCTAAACGCGAAATAGAGCACCCACCCCTCTGATTTTGCATTAATTTTGTACTATACCCGGGGTGTTATATCCGGGGGATTACGATAGGTAGGAGGGAAGCCATGGAATGGCGTGAGGTTTAGGAAGGAAAAAGTTGACAAGAAAAAGGAGTGGAAGAATAGAAAAGAGAGGCATACAAGGAGGGGGGTTGTACTATCTACAGTTGGTTGCAGTAACACCTACCATTATATAACAAAATATATAATTTAACAGTTGTTGTATGGTTACGAAACAGCTCGGCATTGCTGGTTCACGGTGGGTGGCTTTCCTGGCCGCATGACTGTGCACTGGCACATTGCTGCCAGCTTCAAGATGCAAGGAAGCTGGCAGCCGTGCAAGTGACGCACTATCGGACGAGCGCTTGGCAGCAACCTGAGTTAGGTTGCTGCCGATTTCATTTCGTAACTATGCGCTGGCCGTCGCGGTGTGCGTGGAAAAAAATGCACCTGCCCACCAACCCCAACCAGGATGGCAGAGTGTGGGCCAGTGGACAAGAGACCCATTGCCGCAGTGGGATAATGGGCGATTGTGTCAAACATAACTTATGTTGTTACTGTAGACTATACATGTTTGTGCCTTAGAGGGTACAACACACTAGTCTATATTGCCCTATATCTTCCTATTCTAGTCATTCTCTCTTTCTAACATGGTATCATGAGTAGGTTAGGTTCCTCTCACCAGCTCCCGCTTCCGCCCTAGGCCCTAGCTGCCCTCGTGCCCCGCCCCTACCTAGCTCGCCCCGGCCGTTTCACGCCCGCCCCTAGCTGGCCCCCTGGCCGTCGCGCCCGCCCTAGCCGGCTCCCTGGCCGTCGCGCCCGCCCCTAGCTGGCCCCTGGCTGTCGCGCCCGCCCCTAGCCGGCCCCCTGGCCGTCGCGCCCGCCCCTAGCCGGCCCCCTGGCCGTCGCGCCCGCCCCTAGCTGGCCCCCTGACCATCGCGCCCATCCCTAGCCGGCCCCCTGGCTGTCGCGCCCGCCCCTAGCCGGCCCCCTGGCCGTCGCGCCCGCCCCTAGCCCGCCCCCTGGCCGTCGCGCCCGCCCCTAGCCGGCCCCCTGGCCGTCGCGCCTGTTGGTGCAACCCTATGGCTTGCACTCGGCTTGTCGTCCTTGTTTGTGTGTGTGCATGCATGGCATGGAATGAATTGTGAGTCTATGTCATTGCTATCCAGTCCTTGTGTGTGTGTTTGAATGGTGTATCACTATGTGGTTTGTGTCGGTCAAGACATTAGCGAGTTTTTACAACTCGCATGTCAAGTCGTCGTTTGTGTATCGCATGTGTTTTTTCTATTTTGTCGAGTGTGAAGAGTCCATCGCGTCGCAGGTGTGTGTAGCAAGCCCCCATCAACTCAAGAAGAATTTATCTTGCAGATCCAAGACCAAGAGCTCAAGATTTCAAGCCCAAGGGACGCGGATAAATATTAAATAGTGAAAATAGTAATGCTACTCCGTGTAGTGTTACATTTCACTTGGTGTAGCCCCTTGGAGGGTTGGTTTCGAGACTCTTCATGGTTGGGGACTCTGTGGTGGTGTACCACCAACCTGGACCTCGGCTCTTGGGGTATGTAGAGGCTGGGAACCATCTCCCTCTCGAACTCTTCTTGCTAAGTTTGTACTCCTAAGACTATAGTGGCTACTGTACCTCCAGCCAGTCAAACCGCCATAGCGTCGTGAAATCTTCATGGAATGTTATGATTCAACTTGCTGCTGATAGAGAACAGAAACGCGCTCTAGATCCAGTTTACAGATCACCGTTTAAGGCACTAATCAGATCGGCATCAATATTTGAAGCTGTCTGACGGAATTCTGACTGTGCACAATTTCTCTCATTTTAGGCACATCTGAGCCTATTGTGATTATAACAAGTGGTATCAGAGCCCCTTGGAGCCGTCTCGACCATGCCTAGACCTGAGGAAGGGGGTGGCAGAGGTGCTGGAGGCAGAGAAGACGCCCAAGCACAAGGTCAACACCAAGATCCACCCGTTGCTCCGGTGCAACCTAGCCTTGGACCCTCTAGGGATGATCCTAGAGTGTTTGGCCTTGACAAGTTCAACGGTGACAACTTTGCTGAGTGGTCCTTCAAGATGGAGAACATCTTTGACCACTATGATCTGCTGGAGGTGATGGAAGGAACGGAGAAGCGCCCCGAGAACGACCCGGAGAAGAGCCCGTGGGTGCGGAAGAGCGCACAAGGCTACCTTCTACTTGGGCAAGCGTTGGGGAGCAGCCAAATCCGTCACATCAAGCCTTTTCAGCGTGAACCAGCAAAGGGACCAAAGGCATGGGCTGCTCTCAAGGGTGTACACGCTCCTGCAACAGCGGCGGTGGCTGTGGTTTTGGAGCGGCAAATGGCGGCACTTCGAATTGACGAAGGCGAACCGGTGGAGGAAGGAGTGCAGAAATTCTTCGACTTGTTGACACGGCTCGAAGGAGCTGATCTGAACTACAGTGACCTTCAAAAGAAGACCAAGCTGCTGGCCTTACTTCCGGACTCATGGTCCTCGCTCGTCATCAACCTAAATCGAGATCTGCCCCGTCTCTCACTCGAAGATGTGAAGCGGGAAATCTTACAAGAAGATTTCCGCCGTCGCGAATTGGCGGGTCCCGATGGTGCCGGAGTTGCAAGCATGGGCCGTGGGCACGGCCGTGGAAGGGGCAGAGGGCGAGGAGGAAGATTTGGCAGCAGTAACTTCAGTGGAGGCCGTGGTAATGGAGGATATGGCAGCAACAACAACAACAACAATGGCTACGGGCGTGGGCGCGGTCGATTTGATGGCGAATGCCACTTTTGTCACAAGACCGGCCACATGTGGAGAGATTGCTTCAGATTGCCTGATGGATGGACCCCTTCTCAAGGCCAAGAGGGCAGACGAGCAAGGGGAGGAAGAGGCAGAGGTCGTGGAGGCCGTGGTGGTTGTGGAAGCGAAGCGGCAAGCATGAAAGGTGGAGACTACGACAAGGACTCGAGTGAAGATCGATACCCGGGCCAATTCTTCTTTGTCTCCATGCAAGCGGCAGCTGCAGCAGGAGGTGTGGAAGGCTTTGAGGAGCCAGCTACTGTGGGAAAGGTCACCCTTCACTCTCTGGACTTTTGGGTGATCGATAGCGGCGCCACCTATAGCATGACACCTCGTGCGGACTTGCTCACCGAACTCGAACCGTCCCCGGTCAAGCATGTTACATCGGCTTTGGGGCAGCGAGCACAGGTGAAGGGCATGGGCAAGGCCATGTTCAAGGGTGCTGATGGGAAGATGGTGGGCCTCAAGAACGTGCTTTTGGTGCCCAACCTAGCAGCCAACCTGATCTCTGTTCGGCGCTTGCAAAAGGCCGGCATGGACACATCTTCCAAGGGCTCCAAAACATATACCGCGAGGCTTGGTGAGCGGAAGCTTTGGGACCTTCATGAGGACAGGGACATCTACAATGAGATGTGGCAAATCCCAGTGGTCCCCATGCCTAAGGGGAGGCAAGTGGCAGCAAGCGTCAGCACCAAGCGTGAAGCGGTTGGTGGCGGTGATCACGGAAAGCAAAGTGACACCAAGAGTGACTCGAAGGAGTGCAACCTTGGAGAGACCAGCAAGGTGTGTGAACCCAAGGAGAGTGGTGCAGCAGCCAAAGATGGTGGAAATGAGGAGGAGAAGCCTAAGATCAGCAAGCAGCAGCGGCAAAGGAGAAAGGAGAGAGCTTGTGGGGCACGATTGCGAGTGCCGCTTTCTCCAACCCGACTTCCGCTACGGGAGAGTGTGATTGGCTGACCTTGCATCGGCGAATGGGGCATGTGGCATTGCCCATTTTGCAGCAGATAGTTAAGCAAGAGATGGTCAGTGGGATACGTGTCAAAGGGGAGCCCAATGAGGTGCTTGGCTGTCCAACATGCATGCAAGCCAAGTTCACTCGCTACCCGTTCCATAGATTGGTGACAACGGCGAAGGCATCACTTGATGAGGTGGTGATGGATGTGGTGGGCCCCTTGAAGCTTGGATCTGCTGGAGCTGAGTACTTCCTCACCATTGTGGACGTCTACACTCGCATGACTTGGGTGTATGTGCTGCCCAAGAAGAGTGATGTAGCTGAAACGGTGAAGACCGATTGGTTGCCGATGGTGGAGCAGCAACAAGACCGGCTTGTGAAGGCAATTCGCACTGACCGTGGGGGAGAGTTTCTGAGCAAGGATTTCTCAACTTGGCTGAAGAATCAGGGCATAAGGCACTCTCTTACCATGCCCTACTCTCCTGCAATGAACGGCATCGCCGAGCGTGCGAATCGGACACTCACGGAGACGGCTCGGGGACTTCTCATTGAAGCCGGTCTACCCAATTATTTCTGGCCGGATGCGGTGCGGCATGCTTGTGAGGCCAAGAACAGAGCCTTGACTCACGTGGGAGAAGACAAATGGGTGCCCTATGTGGAGTGGATTCGAAGGAAGCCGAAGGTGGATATGCTTCGGGTGTTCGGGTGCATGTGCATGGCACTTGTGCCTAAGAAACTTCGGCACAACAAGCTTGATGCCAAGGCAACATGGGCCGTGCAACAGGGCATGGCTCAAAACAGCAAGGGATGGCTTCTTTGGGACCCATTTACCAAGAAGTTCTTCGTGAGCAGAGATTCCAAGTTCATGGAGAACTTACCGTACAAGGAGTGGAAGGTGGAGAATCAAGCGAAGATTGGTGTGCGGCTTGGAGAGGTGAAGAGTACCGGCTTGGAGCATGTGGAGCTGCCCTTGGAGCTGAGTAGCAGCAGCACAATCACGAGGCAATCTCCTCAAATGAATGGGGATGAGGAGGAGGAGGAGGTGCAGCAAGATGATGAGCGTGCACCGTCACTTCCGCCTCGTGCTACAAGTGCTCGTGGGAACCGACCAGATTTACCGCAACGCCATGAGAGCATTCAAGTCCCTGCAGCAAAGGAGGAAGGAAGGGGGAGAAGGAGGTCTCAACCCCCTAACAGGTCGAGCTATGACCGGCTTGGAGGACCAGCCAACTCAACCTTGACCGGTTCGGCTCTCATGCTAGGCAATGATGCGGAAGATGAAAGCGAGGAGTGCACCATTGCCTTCTTCTCTCTGGTGGAGATGCCGGGGAAGCCTACAAATCCCAAGGAGGCTTGGGAGGGCCCCAATGGGAAGGAGTGGAAGAAGGCCTCAGATGAAGAAATCGGGAGCATCATAGAGAACGACACATTTGACTTGGTGAACCTACCTCCGGGGCGGAAGGCGATCTCTTCCAAGTGGCTCTTCAAGCGCAAGTGTATGCCCCTGTGGTGAAGGGTACAACCCTTCGAACCCTCTTCACCGCGGCGGCCATCAAAGGATGGGTGGTGAAGCAAATGGATATAGTAATGGCCTTCCTCAACGGCGTTTTGGAGGAAGAGACCTTCATGGAGCAGCCAGAGGGGTACAATGATGGGAGTGGCAGAGTGTGGAAGCTGAAGAAAGCACTCTATGGCCTCAAGCAAGCCCCTAGACAATGGTACATCAAGCTGCGGGAAGTCTTGGAGGCGATCGGCTTCACTCCCTCAACGGCCGATCAGTCCTTGTTCATGCTTGGCGAGGGGGAGCAGAGGAGCTTCATGGTGGTTTATGTGGATGACATCCTCATATTCTCACCCTCCTCTAACCTTGTGAAGGAGGTGATGCTGAAGCTTCAAGACAAGTTCAAGTGCAAGACCCTTGGTGACGTCAACTACTACCTTGGGCTTCACATTGAGCGAGATGTGGAGAAGCGGTGGATGCGAGTGCATCAAAAGAAGTACTTGGAGGCCTTGGCTGCAAACTTTGGGAAGAGTGAAGATCATGTGGCTACTCCTCTTCCCTCAGGGTTCAAGTGTGTGAAAGGACCAGTGGAGGAAAGTGTTGGTGAAGAGGAGAGGCGCCGTTTTCACTCCTTGGTGGGCAGCCTCATGTATGCGGCCGTTCACACAAGGCCGGATGCAGCCTTTGCTACCGGGCAGCTGGCTAGGGTTGTCCAATGCCCTAATGAAGAGCAGGTAGCAGCTGGAGAGAGGGTGGCCAAGTACCTTGGCCAAACAGCAACCGTTGGACTGCAATACTCCACGGCGGCACAAAGGCGTCAAAAGGGTGCGGATGGAGTCGAACCCGGGAGGCTCTTTCTCACCGCCTTCTCTGATGCATCTTGGGCATCAGAACCAGAGGACATGACAAGTGTGGGAGGCTTCATCTGCTGTGTTGGTGGAGGCCCAACAGCTTGGGAGAGCAAGAAGCAAGTAGACCAAGCATTGAGCTCGGTGGAGTCCGAGTACATGGCACGGAAGAGTGCCATAAGAGAGGTTGTGTGGCAGCGGCGTTTGCTAGCTGAATTGGGGGAGGAGCAGCAAGGACCTACCCCACTCTACTGTGATAGCCAAGGTTCTATTGCATTGGCTAAGAACCCCGTTCTTCATGGCCTTACCAAGCACATGAAGGTGAAGTGGCATTGGGTGAGGAGCATGGTAACCGCGAGTGAAGTGGAGTTGCACTACATGAAGACGACGGCGCAGCCAGCTGATATGATGACCAAGAGGCTGGTTGAGCAGCAGCATTGGAAGTGTTGCAAGCTTGCTGGGATGGCTCTGAACTAAGGGGAGCAGATTCTAAGGCCAACAATCCGAGGGGGAGTTTGTTGGTGCAACCCTATTGCTTGTACTCGGCTTGTCGTCCTTGTTTGTGTGTGTGCATGCATGGCATGGAATGAATTGTGAGTCTATGTCATTGCTATCTAGTCCTTGTGTGTGTGTTTGAATGGTGTATCACTATGTGGTTTGTGTCGGTCAAGACATTAGCGAGTTTTTACAACTCGCATGTCAAGTCGTCGTTTGCGTGTCGCATGTGTTTTTTCTATTTTGTCGAGTGTGAAGAGTCCATCGCATCGCAGGTGTGTGCAGCAAGCCCCCGTCAACTCAAGAAGAATTTATCTTGCAGATCCAAGAACAAGAGCTCAAGATTTCAAGCCCAAGGGACGCGGATAAATATTAAATGGTGAAAATAGTAACGCTACTTCGTGTAGTGTTACATTTCACTTGGTGTAGCCCCTTGGAGGGTTGGTTCCAAGACTCTTCGTGGTTGGGGAATCTGTGGTGGTGTACCACCAACCTGGACCTCGGCTCTTGGGGTATGTAGAGGCTGGGAACTATCTCCCTCTCTAATTCTTCTTCCTAAGTTTTTGTACTCCTAAGACTATAGTGGCTGCTGTACCTCCTGCCAGTCCAACCGCCATTGTGTCGTCAAATCTTCATGGAATTTCATGATTCAACTTGCTGCTGATAGACGAAAGCAACACGCTCCAGATCCAACTTACAGATCACCGTTTGAGGAAGCGAGCAGATCGTTATCAATATTTGAAGCCGTCTGACAGAAATCCGACTGTGCTCTTTATCTCTCATTATACATTAGGCACATCTGAGCCTATTGTGATTATAACAGCGCCCGCCCCTAGCTGGCCCCCTGGCCGTCGCGCCCGCCCCTAGCCGGCCCCCTGGCCATCGCGCGCGCCCCTAGCGGGCCCCCTGGTCGTCGCGCCCGCCCCTAGCCGGCCCCCTGGCCGTCGCGCCCGACCCTAGCCGGCCCCCTGGCCGTAGCTCCCGCCCCTAGACGGCCCCCTGGCCGTTCGCGCCCGCCCCTCGCTGGCCCCCTGGCCATCGCGCCCGCCCCTAGCTGTCCCCCTGGTCGTCGCGCCCGCCCCTAGCCGGCCCCCTGGCCGTCGCGCCCACCCCTAGCTGGCCCCCTGGCAGTCGCGCCCGCCCCTAGCCGGCCCCCTGGCCGTTAGCGCCCGCCCCTAGCCGGCCCCCTGGCTGTTAGCGCCCGCCCCTAGCTGGCCCCCTGGCAGTCGCGCCCGCCCCCAGCCGGCCCCCCTGGCCGTTAGCGCCCGCCCCTAGCTGGCCCCCTGGCCGTCGCGCCCGCCCCCAGCCGGCCCCCCTGGCCGTTAGCGCCCGCCCCTAGCCAGCCCTCTGGCCGTCGCGCCCGCCCCTAGCTGGCCCCCTGGCCGTCGCGCCCGCCCCTAGCCAGCCCTCTGGCCGTTAGCACCCGCCCCTTGCTGGCCCCCTAGCCATCGCGCCCGCCCCCAGCCGACCCCCCTGGCCGTTAGCACCCGCCCCTAGCCGGCCCCCTGGCCGTCGCGCCCGCCCCTAGCCGGCTCCCTGGCTGTTTCGCGCCCCTCCTAGCCGGCGCCCTGGCTGTTCGCGCCTGCTCCTAGCCGGCCCCTCGCGCCCTTGTCGCGCCCGCTCCTCACCGGTCCTTCGCGCCCGTCCCTCGTCGGCCCCGCCCCCTCCTCTTCTAGCCGGCCCCGGGTTCGCTACGCCGCCGGCCCGTCTTTGACTCGTGCCCGGTCCGTCCTTCTCGGATCTGCACTGCCCTGCACCACCTGGAGTCGCTCTTCACTTCTTTGCACCGCACTCCGCCGCCCAGCACCGCTTTGCACTGCACGGCACCGCCCTGCACTGCCTTGCACCGCCCTGCACGGCACTGCACCGCTCTGCATCATCCCTGATGGCGGAGGTGCTTCGCTTCGATGCTGAGGGTCAGCCGCTAGAGTTTGACGCGTGGCTGGTCGACCTCCGCCGCCATCTCACTGGTCAGCTGTAGGACGGCCACTCGCTTTCTGTTCACCTTGACGGTACGCTCCCCTGCCTTGACCCCCTTGCTGCGCTACCTGCTGACCCCTCATCTGCGGAGCGTGAGTCCGCTGCCGCTGCTGCCCTTGCTCGCTCTGTCTGGCTGTCGCGTGATGCTGTTGCGCAGCTTGCTATCACCCATGCCCTCCCACAATCTGAGCGCCCTCGCTTTAAGTCTGTCACGACTACGCAGGCATTCCTAGATGCTGTTGTCTAGCGCTATTCCACCCTGCCTGCTGCCTCCGTAGGTCGCCTGATCCCGCGATGCTTTTCCCTGACCTTGCGTCTTTCCCCACTATCACTGACCTTGCCACCCACCTGCGCACGATAGACGCGACCTGGCGTTCTGCCTGCACAGAGACCCAGCTTAGAGCCCATCAGCCGCCCCTCTTCTATGCCCTATACCTGCTAGCCACCCGCCTCCCTGACCATCTGGCAACTGCCCGCGACCGCTTCCTTAGCGTCCACCCCGGTGACCTCACCCTCACCGACTTTGTCGACACCCTGTCTACCATAGAGACCCGCCACCGCTCTATCGCCCAGACTAGCGGTACTGTGCCGGTCCCTATCTTTTAGGGTTGTGCCCCTGCCCAGTGCACCTTCTCCGACGGTTCTATTGCTGTGGCTGAGACTGCTGCTGTCGCGCAGTTCCGTCCGGGGAAGGGTCGCCGCCCCAAGGTTGGGCGCGGCGGAAGGGGTGGGGGTGCAGGTGGAGGTGGTGGTGGAGTTGGGGCGCCTGGTGGTGGCGCAGACGAGGGGACTGTCCCTGGTGTAGCCGAGCAGCCAACCAGCAGCCGTAGCTGTCGCAGCCGGACCATCACCACCCGCAGCCGCAGCCCCAGCTCCACCTGCAGCAGTCGCAGCAGCAGAGGCGGGCGAGTGGTCTCCCGCCCAGGTGGCCTGGCACTGGTGGCGGTGGTGGCCGTGGTGGTGGACGTGCGCGTGGTGTGCCCCCGAGTGGCAGTTCGGGTGACGGGCGCTGCCAGTACCAGCTCCTGATCGGTCCTCGCTGCGGCTCCGTTTGCGGTAAGACCGGTCACTCCCCTGCTCGCTGCTTCCGTCGCCTTGACGACCTGTTTCGTCTTCGCTTCGGCCCGTCACCCGACCTCCCTGACTGGTTCAGCTTGCTTCGCCGTAGTATTCCGATTTTTTATATGGACATGGATGAGCTTTGTTCTGCCCTGAATGTGCTGTATGCTGATGACTCTAGTGTGACCGGTTCTTACTACCCCGTGTTGCCTAGTGTAGGTGTGCCTATTCTTGCCCCCCCTCCTGCGTCAGGCGTAAGACCTCCTGCCTTGTTTAGCCTAGGTTCCTCCGTCGCTACTTCGACCCCGGCTGCCACTGCTGCGCTCACCTTCACCCTGGACTCTGGCGCCTCCCGGTGTTTCTTCCGCGACTCCACTACGCTGTCCCCGCTTGCTGCTCCTGATGAGGTTTCCCTTGCCGACCCCTCCTCCGGTCTGGTAGTCGCTCGTAGTTCTACCACCCTTCCCTGCCCGGCGGCTCCTTCGGGCTCGCTTACAGGCTTGTACGTTCCCTCCTTTTCCAGGAACCTAGTTGGTGTTGGCTGCCTCCAGGACCTTGGAGTCACCACTACGTTTCCTTCGGTTTGCTGTCTGTACTGAGGCCGCCACTGGTGCTCCCCTCGCTATGTTTCCTGGGGACTCGGTGTCTGGCCTGTTCACACTGGACACCGCCCCCCCCCCCCCCCCGGTTCACACGCCTCCCCAGGTAGCTGTGTCGTCTCAGGTTGCAGCGGCCTGCTCGTGTCAGTCGCTCACTCACCCGACCCTCCTGAGGCAGCACCGTCAAGGTCACCCCACCAGCCAGCGCCTCTGTCACATGTCACAGCACGGTCTTGTCCTAGGTCTCCCGGGGTCCTCCCCCGAGTTGCCCCCCTCCACAGCGCCACCGTGCACGCCCTGCGTCGAGGGTCGGCTCTGCCGTGCCCCTCACTCCTCCTCTTTCCCCCCCACCACCGCACCGCTACAGACCTTGCACATGGACGTCTGGGGCCCCGCCCCCGTCCATGGACCGTGTCGCGAGCGCTAATTCCTCGTGCTTGTCGACGACTACACGCGCTACACCACGGTTTTTCCCTTGGAGCGGAAGGCCAACGTGCCTGACGTTCTTATCCCGTCACTTGTCTCTGCGCGTGTCCACCGTGGTCTCCCTGTCTTGCGTCTTCACTCTGACCGTGAGGGCGAGTTTGCCTGCAGCAGAATGGGGTCGCTGAGCGACGCATCAGTTTGGTCATGGAGGTGGCTCGCACCTCAATGATCCATGCCAGTGCACCCCATTTTCTGTGGCCGTTCGCCGTTCGCTACGCTGCTCAACAGCTTAACCTGAGGCCGCACCCTCAGCGGCCGCAGGTTTCGCCGACCCTTCTTTGGACCGGGTCACCTAGTGATGCGTCTGCGTTCCACGTCTGGGGCTGCATTGCTCACGTTCGTGCCTCTGGCACGGACAAGCTTATTGCCTGCACCATCCCCTGAGTCTTCCTTGGTTTCCCCCTTGACTCGTCCGACTGGCACTTCTACCACCCGCCGTCCCACCGTTTCTTTCACTCCCGCGACGTTACAATTGACGAGTCCATTTCCTTCTAACACGGCTTCCCACACCGTGGTCCTCTGGTTATCCCCCCCCTGTTCCTAGTTCCCCCGTCCCTGGTAGTCCCAGCCCCACCCCCCCCGCGTCCTGCCCCATCCGGTGTGTCTCACACCGCTCCCCTCCCGTCGGTTGTCCTGGTTGAGGAGTCTGCTAACTCTGGTGGTCCTGCGGCCCAGTCCTTGCCGCCTGCCTCCCCCGCGGTGTCTCCTCCTCCGCCGCCACAGCAGCAGTCGCCGCCGCTACCGCCGCCGTCGTCGCCACCGCAGCCGCCGTCCCTGCCGCAGCATCCGTTCGTCGCCTCTGGTGGTGCTGGAGTTGGGAGCGGTACCGGTGCTGGAGGGGTTTCTGGCTCTATGGGTGTTCCTTCTGGGGGTGCAGGAGTGGAGTGTTCCAGCGGTAGCCGTGGAGTCGCTTCTGGCCGTGGAGTCGGTGTTGTGCCGTAGCAGCCGCAGTCCCCGCCGGTGTCAGCCCTTCGCCTGCTCGGCCTTCCGTCCCCTGACCCTGCGTATGTTCCTCTCCCTCCGTCCCCTCCTTTTCCGGTCTACGACCCTGTGTTCCCTCCCCCGGACTCGTCCCCGGCTCGTCTCCCTCCTCGTTCCCCTCTAATGTCTCCTCCTCTCTCTCCTGACCCGATGCCTCCGTCGCACGTCTGGTCTCGCCGTCCCTCCCGTGCTCGCCCTGTCTCCCCTGTCTCTCGCTCCCATCCTATGTTGCTTCGTTCCCACGTGGCTCGTCCTCCCCTCTTACCGTTGCCTCCTCCGTCCTCCCTTGTCGTTGCGCCTCCCTCGCTGTCTGACTACCTTCGTGCCGCTCGTCCTCTTGTTCGTCGGGTCCTTGCCTCTCTCGTTACCGACCCATCTGTTCCGGTTTCGCGTCTTGACGCTCTTGTCGTTGTGGTCGCTGTCTTCGCCTCTACCCGCCGCCTTGACTACGCCACCGCTCTGGTCTCTGACCCTGTCTGTCCTCCGTCCGTTGGGGGTGCTCCTGTCCTCGGCAGTGACGTCCTGGAGGACCGCCAGTACGAGCTTGCTTTCCTGTCCGAGGCTGCTCCCCATCTCTGTTCCATGCTGCTAGTCCCTAAGGGTGACCCAGACGCTTTCGACATCCCGACCCCTCGCACTTACGCTGAACGTGGCCAGAGGTTTCAGTCAGCGTGAGGAACTTCTTTCAGGCCTTCGCTCCGACCCCGAAGATGACTACTCTTCGGGTGCTGCTACACATAGCAGCTCAGCGTGACTACGAGCTTAACTCCCTCGACTACTTCACTGCCTTTCTTCAGGGCAGTCTACACGAGCAGGTCTACCTGCGCCGCCCTCACGTCTTCACTGGTACCTTCCCTCCTAGGACCCAGTGGCTCCTTCGGCACCCTGTCTACGGCCTGCGGCAGGCTCCCTGTGAGTGGCACGACATGCTGCGTGCTACCCTTGCTAACCTGCAATTCTTTCCGTCCTCTGCAGACCCCTCGCTCTTCGTTCGTGCTGGCCAGACTCCGTTCTACATCCTTGTTTACATAGACGACCTGGTCTTCGCCACTGCAGTCAGGGACACACTGGCCTTGGTGAAGGCAGAGCTGCTGAAGAGACACACCTGCACTGACCTTGGAGAACTGCGCCACTACCTTGGCTTGCAGATCTCCAGGGACAGAGCAGCATGCACCATCACCTTGACTCAGTCACACTTGGTGCGCCAGGTCCTTCAGAGGTTCGGCCTTCAGTTCTCCTCCGCACAGCCCACCCCTCTGCCAGTAGACCACAGGCTCGCCGCTCCAGTTCCTAAGGAGTCAGTAGAGCCCAGTGGTCCTTACGCAGAGCTGGTGGGTTGCCTCATGTATCTGATGACTTGCACTCGCCCAGATCTCGCATACCCTATAAGCATCCTGGCTCGCTTTGTGGCCACAGGCAGACACCGACCTCAGCACAAGTCTGCCGCTAAGAGGGTTTTGTGTTATCTTGCAAGTACATCGGGCATGGGGTTAGTGCTAGGAGGACGAAGGCCAGTAGTCCTTACTGGACACACAGACGCTTCTTGGGCAGACGACGCCGAGACCCTCAAGTCCTCGCAGGGCTACTGCTTTAGCCTTGGTTTAGGTGCTGTCTCGTGGAGGGCTACCCGCTCTTCGTCTGTTGCCCAATCCAGCTCTGAGGCCGAGATCTACGCCGGTGCCATGGCGGCACAGGAGCTCCGCTGGTTGACCTTCTTGCTCACTGACTTAGGTGAGCGGCCTAGCTCTGCCCCGGTTCTGTACGCTCACAACTGAGCCATGATCCTGACGACGAGAGTGGACCAGTCGAGGCTCCTGACACAGGAGGATCATGGACCTATTGTCAGCGTACAGGACCGCGGCAGAGCTAGGCCGCTCACCTAAGTCAGTGAGCAAGAAGGTCAACCAACGGAGCTCCTGTGCCGCCATGGCACCGGCGTAGATCTCGGCCTCACAGCTGGACTGGGCAAAAGACGAGGAGCGGGTAGCTCTCCACGAGACGACACCTGAAACAAGGCTGAAGCAGTAGCTCTGTGAGGACCTGAGGATCTCGGCGTCGTCTGCCCACGAAGCGTCTGTGTGTCCAGTAAGGACCACTGGCCTACATCCTCCTAGCACTAACCCCATGCCCGATATACTTGCAAGATAACACAAAACCCTCTTAGCGGTAGACCAGTGCTGAGGTCGGTGTCTGCCTGTAGCCACAAAGCGAGCCAGGATGCTGAGAGGGTATGAGAGCTCTGGGCGCGTGCAAGTCATCAGGTACATGAGGTAACCCACCAGCTCTGCGTAAGGACCACTGGGCTCTACTGACTCCTCAGGAACTGGAGCGGCGAGCCTGTGGTCTAGAGGCAGAGGAGTAGGCTGTGCGGAGGAGAACTGAAGGCCGAACCTCTGAAGGACCTGGCGCACCAACTATGACTGAGTCAAAGTGATGGTGCGGGCTGCTTTGTCCCTGGAGATCTGCAAGCCAAGGTAGTGGCGCAGTTCTCCAAGGTTAGTGCAGGTGTGACTCTTCAGCAGCTCTGCCTTCACGGAGGCCAGTGCGTCCCTGTCTGCCATGGCAAAGACCAGGTTGTCTACGTAAACAAGGATGTAGAACGGAGTCTGGCCAGCACGAACGAAGAGCGAGGGGTCTGCAGAGGACGGAAAGATTTGCAGGTCAGCAAGCGTAGCACGCAGCATGTCGTGCCACTCACAGGGAGCCTGCCGCAGGCCGTAGATGGGGCGCCGGAGGAGCCACTGGGTCCCAGGAGGGAAGGTACTAGTGAAGGCGTGAGAGCGACGCAGGTAGACGTGCTCGTATAGACTGCCCTGAAGAAACGCAGTGGACAAGTCGAGGGAGTGAAGCTCGTAGTCACGCTGCGCTGCTACGTGTAGTAGCACCCGAAGAGTGGTCATCTTCGGGGTCGAAGCGAAGGTCTGGAAGAAGTCCACCCCCTCACGCTGACTGAAACCTCTAGCCACGTAGCGCGCCTTGAACATAGGCGGCTCTCCAGGGGGGTGCTTCACCTTGAAGAGCCAGCGGCCATCGACTACGTTCACCCCAGGTGGGGGAACTGCGTCGACGTAGGTGCCGGTGGATCTCCAAGATGCCATCTCCTGCTCCATGGCAGCTATCCACTGAGAGGCCCAGGGTCCCGAGGTGGCCTCAGCGTAAGTGCGAGGGGTCGGGTTGTCGAAAGCGTCGGGGTCACCCTGAGGGACTAGAAGCATGGAACAGAGATGGGGAGCAGCCTCGGACAGGAAAGCAAGCTCGTACTTGCGGTCCTACATGACGTCACTGCCAAGGGCAGGAGTATCCCCGACGGACGGAGGACAGGCAGGGTCAGAGACCAGAGCGGTGGCGTAGTCAAGGCGGCGTGTAAAGGCGAAGTCAGCGACCGCAGCGATAAGGGCGTCAAGGCTCGAAATTGGAACAGACGGGTCGGTAACGAGAGAGGCAAGGACCCGAGGAACAAGAGGGCGAGCGGCACACAGGTAGTGTGTGGGACACACCAGAGGAGGTAGGACGGGGAGGGGGAGGAGGAGGGGCGGCGACGACCAGGGAAGGGGTGACCAGGAACAGGGGGGGGGGTAACCGAGGGACCTCGGTGGGGGAAGCGGCGGAAGAAGGAGACGGACTCGTCAAAGGTGACGTCACAGGAGTGAAAGAACCTGTGAGACGGCGGGTGGTAGAAGTGCCAGTCAGATGCGTCAAGGGGGAAGCCGAGGAAGACACAAGGAAGGGTGCGGGCAGTGAGCTTGTCCGTGCCAGAGGCACGAACGTGAGCAAGACAGCCCCAGACGTGGAACGCAGACGCGTCACCAGGTGACCCAGACCAAAGGAGGGTCAGCGAAACCTGAGGCTGCTGGGGGTGCGGCCACAGGTTAAGCCGGTGAGCGGCGTAGCGAATGGCGAACAGCCACAGAAAATGGGGTGCGCCGGCATGGATCATTGAGGTGCGAGCCACCTCCATGACCAAACCGATGCGTCGCTCAGCAACCCCATTCTGCTGCGGGGAGTCCGGCAAGGTGAACGTCTGGGTGATGCCCTCCGCACGATAGAAACGACCAAGGACACCAGAGGCAAACTCTCCACAACAGTCGGAGTGGAGGCGCAAGGCAGAGAGATCGCGACGGACACGCGCAGCGACAAGCCACGGGATAAGAACGTCAGGCACGTCGGCCTTCCGCTGGAGGGGGAACACAGTGGAATAGCGCGTGTAGTCGTCGACAAGCACTAGGAAGTAGCGCTCTCGACACGGCCCATGGACGAGGGCAGGGCCCCAGACGTCCATGTGCAGAGTCTGTAGCGGTGCGGCGGTAGGGGGAAATGAGGAAGAGTGAGGAGCACGGTGAAGCCGGCCCTCGACACAAGGCGTGCAAGGTGGGGCAAGGGAGGAGGGAAACTGAGAGAACGACCCAGGGAGGCCTAGGACAAGACCGTGCTGTGACATGTGACGCAGACGCGGGAGCGCAGGGTGACCTAGACGGTGGTGCCACAGGAGAGTCGGGTGGGTAAGTGACCGACAGCAGCAGGCAACAGCAACATGGGTAGACGCAGCCACTTGAGGGGGGGTCCCAGCCGGAGGGGTCACAGTGTCCAGTGTGAACAGTCCGGACACCGGGTCCCAGGGGAACGTGGTAAGGGGGGCACCAGAGGCAGCCTCGGTACAGACAGCGTACCGCTCGTGTCCAGGGAACGTAGTGGTGACCCCAAGGTCCTGGAGGCAGCCGACACCAACTAGGTTCCTGGAGAACGAGGGGATGTGCAGGCGTGTGAGAGAGCTCGAAGGAACCGCCGGGCAGGGGAGGGTGGTGGAACTGCGGGCGACTACAGGGCCAGAGGAGGGGTCAGCCAGGGAGACAGCAGCAGGAACAGGAAGCGGTGTCAACGTTGTGGAGTCGCGGAAGAAGCACCGGGAAGCGCCAGAGTCGAGGGTGAAGGAGAGCGCGGCAGTGGCGGCCAGAGGCAAAGTAGCGACGGAAGCACCAAGGCTAAACAAAGCAGGGGATCCTACGCCTGACGCAGCAGGGGAGTCTAAGGAAGGCACACCTACACTAGGTAACAAGGGGTAATAAGACGGAAGCACACTAGAGTCATCAGCATACATCACATGCAGAGCAGCAACAATCTCATCCATGCCCAGATAAAAAATCTGAACCCTATGACTAAGCAAGCTGTGCCAGTCTAGGAGCTCGGGCGACGGGACGAAACGCTGACGAAACAGGTCGTCCAAGCGACGAAAACAGCGGACGGAGGTATGACCGATCTTACCGCAAACGAAGCCACTGTGAGGACCGGTCTGAAGCAGGTACTGACAGCGCGCGACACCCGAACCACCACTCGGCAGCCCACCACGCGCACCACCACCACGTCCAGCGCTGCCACCAGCGCCGGGCCACCCAGGCGGAGGACGACTCGTCCACCTCTACTGCTGCTGCGACAGCTGCGGATGTGGCGACGGCTGCAGCTGCGGCTGCTGCGGCTGGCGCGGGTCCGGCTTGTTAGAAATAGACTGCAAATACCACTTTTGTATTTGTACTTTTATATCCTAGTTTAGGTTGTGAATGTTCTAGTGGGTTGGGGTGTACTCACAAATCCCAACCTCACCCAATTGTGATCCCCACAATCTCCAATTACCCAATTGGAGATTCCGGAGATCCCAATGGGGATTCCCTCCAATTCCCCCTTCATCCATTCTCTCTCACCTTGCCATGTACTTATAGAGCCTTGGGCTCCTTACCTAATCAATCATTTCAACTCTATTTCTTACATGGTATCAGAGCGACCTATCCACATACGCGGATCAAGGTCCTAATCTGAACATGCCCGCGCTACGCGCACTTCATCGTCGCGACATTCATTTCGAGGCGTCGGAATTTCGACGTGCTCCACTCTGCAGTCGCGCCTCTCATCGTCGACCACCTTCGCGCTCGACCTCGTTGAATTTTTCATCTCTGAAGTGTTCACGCTTCTCGTCGTCGATTTCCTCCTCGGTTCTCCTTGGTCGAATCTCAATTTCGACCATCTCTTAAAACTCGTTCTCGAGTTTCCCCTCAGACCCCGCCAGAATAGGCGAACTCCCCTCGCGAAATCGCCTCCACGAACGTCTCGCGTCAAGCAAGAGCAGGTACACAGGTTGAAGCGGAGCGGAGCTGGTTGCGGAGCTGTGTAGCTGCGGGACAGGGCCTGGGGGTGTGTGGGGGGGTGTGTGGGTCCGGGGTTAGACATAGGCTCAGATTCAGTTTCAAGTCGGCGTTTTAACGAATTTTCGCCGACGCCATTTCCTACTTAGCGGCATTTTGATAAAGCCGTCAGAGTGATTTTCAGCAATTCTCGTCGACCAATTTCCAGAAGTGCCGCGCTGCACACCGACAATGGCTTACTCAACCACTTCACTCGCCAACCCGATCCCGCTCCTTCGTCTCGAGCCGGACGGCACATGCTCCAACTACAAGGCTTGGCGCTATGGTGTCGACAAGCACCTCCTCAGTCGCGAGGTGAAGGGGCTCGAGCTCACCGACGTCCTTCTCAACATCGGTGACGGCAAAGAGCCTCCTAAACCCGAGAGGTCCGCCGATCCTGCTAACACCGCCGCCGAAGCAGTTTATGCTGCTGCACTGCTCAAGTACAAGAATTGGGAGAAGGCCGATGGTGCGGTCATTAGTGTCTTCATGGGCACCACTCCTCCCGAACTCGTCGAAACCTACCACAACTACCCGTCTGCCAACGCCATTTGGCTCTACCTCGAAGATCGCTTCCTGAACAAGACTGCAGTGGGAGTTGCTATACTCATTCCCAGCATGTTCCAAGTGCGGCTCGAGGACTCGCCAGGCATGGCGGACTATGTCACCAAGGTGCAGTCCATTCATGGTGAACTCAAACAGTTGGGGATAGTCTTCCCCGAGCAAGCCCCTGCAGCCGCTCTCCTAGTCGGCCTCACTCCGGCATACGAAGTCACACGCAAGATGCTCTTGGGCCTTGCTCCTGCAGACCTCACATTTGCCAAGGTTTCATCCGCGCTCCTTTCTGCCGAAAAGGACAACAGCGCTCAAGCCAAGGCCAATGCAATCCGCGCTCCCGTGCCTCAAGCCTATGCCGCTTCGGTGCCATTCCAGCGCAACCGCTTCCCCCCGTGTCCTTACGTCATCAAGCGCGGCCCTCGTGCTGGCCAGGTGTGTGGCGGCACCAACCACGCCCTTGCCTCCTGCTTTAAGAAGAAGGATGACGAGTGGTATGCCGTCAATGGGACCGCCTCCAAGCCGCCAAGCTGGATGGTCAATCGTGCTCCTCGCCAAGTCAATCAAGTCGAAGCGCAGGAATCCGTGCAGGCTGCTGTGGCTGCACCTGCTGATGTGCGCCTCGACATGTTGTTCCCTGGCACTGCCATGATTAATGAGACAATTTCGCAGTACCCTGGCTCACAAAGCACCTCAGCCACAATAGAGTTCACCCTCGACAGTGGGGCCACTCACACGGTTCTCAAGGAAGAACACTCCTTCAAGCCATACGAGACACCAATCCGTCTACTAGGAGCAGACTCCAGTTTTACAACACACGCCAAGGGCTCCTCCACAGTTCCGTGCCCAGCTTTTCCTTCGGCCAGTGTGACTGGCATGTGTGTTCCCACACTACGCCACAATCTCGTGGCCCAACACGAGCTCCAACGGGCAGGCGTCACCACGATCTTCCCAGCACACTCGGATCACTGTGACCTCTTCGACCCTAAGTCCAACAAGCTCCTAGCATGCTTCACACTCAACAGTAGCAAGCTCTACACGCTGCGTTCACCTGCACCTCTCGCCGCCCTCTCCCAAGCGCAAGCTGCCAGCACCACTCCGTGTTCGTGTCGCAGCTTCGCCAACCCAACCATCCTCTACCACCATCGCTTGGGTCACCCCAAATTCCGTACACTTCCCGACATCGCTTCCAAGAAACTTCTTCTTGGCCTCCCGTCGGCGCTTCCTCCACCAACAGACTCACCTGCACCCACCTGCCTGGACTGCACCAAGAGCAAGCTCAGGCAGCAGCCGCACCCTTCCTCCCCATCCGTCGCAGCTGCTCCGCTGGACGTAGTGCACATGGATGTCTGGGGCCCAGCTCCAGTCGCATCCCGAGGCGGTCATCGGTACTTTCTTACACTAGTCGATGACCACTCGCGGTATGTTTATGTGCACCTCCTGCATACCAACGCGGAGGCATCTGATGTCATCATGGCGTGGGTGCGTCAGGCTCAAGTCACGTTCGGCACTCCTCTGAAGTGCCTCCATTCTGATGGCGGGGGAGAATTTCGCAATGGCAAACTCGATAACTTCTGTGCGGCCCAAGGGATTCGGCAAACCTTCACGCTCCCCGAAAGCCCGCAGCAGAATGGCATTGCAGAGAGCCGCAACCACACCTTGGTTCAGATCGCTCGCTGCCTCCTCAGTCACACCAACGCACCACGGTCACTCTGGGGATATGCCCTCTTCCATGCGGCACTCCTCTACAATCTTTATCCGCATCCCCACTGGCCCGACACCACACCTACCGCTCTCTGGCTTGGGGTCACGCCTTCCGCCCGCTCTCTACGCGTTTGGGGGTGTACCGCGTATGTGTTGCTAAGCCCCCACACGCGCAGGAAGCAAGGTGGCAAGCTTGGTCCCAAAACCCAGACCTGCATGTACCTGGGGCACAACTCTGACTCCCCAGACTACTTATTCATCAACCCAATCACCAGACAGCTGATTCGCAGCCGTGATGTCGTCTTCGATGAGACACGCCCATTCCACTCTGCGACCAAGGGCGAGCCTCCTCCACCTCCCCCGACGCTTGTTTGGGCAGACTTTGATGCCCCACCTCCGGCCGCTGCCCCTTCTTCGGGGCCTTCTCCGTCCTGCGTGTCTCACCCGGCCTCCCCAGTATCCTCCGCAGCGGCACCTCCTCCTGCTCCGCCTTCCCCGCTCATCGAGCCCGGCTCACCAGTCTCCTATCGGAGGCGCCCAGTCCCTCCGGTCCCACCGCAGCCGCCTTCGTCTCCGGTCTCTAGTCGCACTCGTTCCAAGGGACCGGCTCCGCCTCTCGCCTGGGGACCAGCCGCCTTCTCCATCCGGTGTTCGGTCACCCCGCCTCCTCCTGCCGGGGGTGATGTCCCCTCCATCCGTATTCCCCCCCGTGCACTTCTGGAGGACAGGCATGAGGAGCTGTTTGACCTTCACGCGGTCTGCCAATTTCTCTCTCACATCTTCCCAGACATTACTGACTGCCCTTCCCTCAACTTCACCGAGAACCCGACCATTCCGACTCCTCGCACAAAAGAGGAAGCTCTCTCGGGGCCTTATAAGAAGGAGTGGAAGGCAGCAATGGATGTGGAGAACGAAGCGTTCATTCGCAACAACAGCTTTGACGATGTTGTTCCCCCTTCTGGTGTCAACATCGTCGGCGGAAAATGGATCTTCCGAGTCAAACAACTCCCAGGCGAAGCTCTACTGTTCAAGGCAGGATGCGCGGCGAAGGGTTTCACCCAGAAGGAGTATCTCGACTTCTTCGAAACATTCTCGCCCACGGCCAAGCTCCCCACTGTGCGCGCTCTTCTTGATATAGCCGCTCGCGGCAACTTCGAGATCAAGTCCATGGACGCCTCCTCCGCCTTTCTCCAAGGCCAGCTCAAGGAGGATGTTCACATGGAACGCCCACCGGGGTTTCCTGGCACTTACCCTGCCAACACTGTGTGGAAGCTGAAGCGCCCAGTGTATGGCCTCAAGCACGCTCCTCGTGAGTGGCACAACAAGGTGAAGGAAGTCCTCCTCGCACTTGACTTCCATCCCTCTGCCTCAGAATCCAGTCTCTTCGTTCGTCACTCCTCCGAGCCCTTCTACATCCTCGTCTACGTCGACGACTTCATTCTAGCCGCCAGAGATCCAGCCGACATGGCAGCTGTCCAGCCTGCTCTCAGCTCCGCCCTTCTCATGAAGGATCTTGGTGACCTCAAGAACTACCTGGGGATGGAGATCACTCGTGACCGCCAGGCTTGCACGATCACCCTCTCCCAGGAGTCCTACATCGACAACCTTCTCAAGCGGTTCGACATGGACTCCAGTAACTCTGTCTCCACTCCACTCCCACTACAGCATCAGCTCACGGCCCCTCCAGTTCCTTCTCCTGACACCTGCAAGGACCCGTACCCTGAGCTAGTCGGTTCACTCATGTATGCCATAATGTGCACTCGACCAGACTTGGCTTACCCGGTTAGTGTCCTCTCTCGGTACGTCTCCCCTGGACGCTACACTGCCTCGCATTGGTCTGCAGCCAAGAGGGTCCTCCGCTATCTACAAGCCACCAAGTCTCACATCCTCACTCTTGGTGGTACCTCTCCAGTCAAGCTCGAGGGATACACAGACTCCTCATGGGCCGATGACCAGACTGACAGACGCTCCTCCCAAGGGTACTGCTTCACCCTTGGTAGCGGAGTCATCAGCTGGCGCTCCACTCGGTCCTCTGCAGTCTCCCTGTCGTCCTGCGAGGCCGAGCTCTACGCAGGCACAATGGCTGCTCAAGAGGCACGCTGGCTCTCCTTTCTCCTCGCTGAGTTAGGCTACCCCCAGCAGTCGCCCACCCTGTGGTGTGACAACCAGAGTGCCATTCATCTCACCAAGGATCCTGTGTTCCACTCTCGCACCAAGCACATCGAACTTCGTCATTTCTTCATCCGAGATCTTGTTCAGAGTGACCAGCTGACGGTACGGTACACCGCCTCAGATTGCAACCTTGCCGACCTCTTTACCAAGGCTCTCGGCAAGGCTGACCACCATCGCCTTCTCCGTTCCATGGGGCTATGTGCTCCTTGACCGAGTTTGCAGTCTATGGGGGTGTGTTAGAAATAGACTGCAAATACCACTTTTGTATTTGTACTTTTATATCCTAGTTTAGGTTGTGAATGTTCTAGTGGGTTGGGGTGTACTCACAAATCCCAACCTCACCCAATTGTGATCCCCACAATCTCCAATTACCCAATTGGAGATTCCGGAGATCCCAAGGGGGATTCCATCCAATTCCCCCTTCATCCATTCTCTCTCACCTTGCCATGTACTTATAGAGCCTTGGGCTCCTTACCTAATCAATCATTTCAACTCTATTTCTTACACGGCTGACTCACCGGCGACTGCTGAGACGGCTGCTCGGCTGCACCTGTCAGGGTCCCCGCGTCAGCACCACCACTAGGTGACCCAACTCCAGCACCACCTACACCCGCACCCCCACCCCCGTCGCCACGTCCAGCCTTGGGGCGGCGACCCTTCCCCGGACGAACCTGTGCGGCAGCGGCAGTCTCAGCCACAGCAGCAGAACCGTCGGAGAAGGTGCACTGAGCGGGGGCACAACCCTGAAAGATAGGGATCGGCACAGTACCGCTGGTCTGAGCGATAGAGCGGTGGCGGGCCTCTATAGTGGACAGGGTGTCAACAAAGTCAGTGAGGGTAAGGTCTGCGGGGTGGACGCTAAGAATGCGGTCACGGGCAGTGGCAAGACGATCAGGGAGGCGGGTGGCTAGCAGGTAGAGAGTAGAGGTGAGGGGCGGCTGGTGGGCTAGAAGCTGTGTGGGGTTGCAGGCAGCACGCCAAGTCTCGTCTATAGTGCGCAGGTGAGCGGCCAGGTCGGCAACAGTGGGGAACGACGCAAGGTCAGGGAAGAGCATGGGGAGGATCAGACGACCGACCGAGGCAGCAGGCGGGGTGGAATAGCGCTGGACAACAGCATCTAGGAAAGCCTGGGCAGTGGTGATAGACCTGAAGCGAGGTCGCTCGGACAAGGGGAGGGCATTGCTAATAGCAAGCTGTGCAACAGCGTCACGAGATAGCCAGACAGAGCGAGGAAGGGCAGCGGCTGCAGCGGACTCATGCTCAGCGGACGAGGGGTCAGGTGACAGTGCAGCGGGGGGGTCAGGGCAGGGGAGGGTACCATCAAGATGGACAGACATCGAGTGGCCATCCTGCCGCTGACCAGTGAGATGGCGATGGAGGTCAGCAAGCCACGCATCAAACTCAATCGGCTGGCCCTCAGCGTCAAAGCAAAGCACCGCCACCATGAGTGACAATAGAGGGCAGTGTAGAGTAGGACAATGCGGTGCAGTATGATGCAGTGCGGTGCAGTGCGGTACAGTGCGGTACAGTGCGGTGTAGTGCGGTACAAAGCGGTGCCGTGCGGTACAGTGCGGTACAAAGCGGTACAGTGCGGTGCAAAGCGATGCAGTACAGTACCGGGGGGGGTTCGGAGGGCGGTGCTGATCGGGAAGAAGGGGCCGAACCCGAGGCAGCGGCGGGCCGGCGACGGCGCGAATGCAGGGGCCGGCCGGCCGGCGACGAGTAGACACGGCCACGATGGCGGCCAGGGACAGCCGCAATGGCGGCCAGGGACAGCCGCGACGGCAGCCAGGGGCAGCCGCGATGGCGGCCAGGGACAGCCGCGATGGCGGCCAGGGACAGCCGCGACAGCGGCGAGGGGCGGCCGCAACGGCAGGAGCGACCGTGAGGCGGCTGGAGACGGCAGCGGCGGCGGCTAGGGGCGGCCGCGATGGCGAGAGGCGGCCAGGACGACTAGGGGCGGCCGAGGGACGGCGGGAAGCGGCCGCGACGGCGGCTAGAAGCAGCCGCGACGGCTAGGGGCGGGCGCAAACGGCCAGGGGGCCTGTGAGGAGCAGGCGCGAAACGGCCAGGGCGCCGGCTATGAGGGGCTCGACGGCCAGGGGGCTGGCTAGAGACGGGCGCGAACGGCCAGGGGGTCGACTAGGGACGGGCGCGAATGGCCAGGGGGCCAGCTAGGGGCGGGCGCGAACGGCCAGGGGATCGGCTAGGAGCGATCGCGACGGGCAGGGAGCCGGCTAGGAACGGCCGCGACGGCCAGGGGGCCAGCTAGAGACGGGCGCGACGGCCAGGGCGCCGGCTAAGGGCGAGCGCGACAGCCAGGGGGCCATCTAGGGGCGGGCGCGAACGGTCAGGGGTCGGCTAGGGACGGGCGCGACGGTCAGGGGGCCGGCTAGGAGCGGCCGCGACGGTCAGGGGGCTGGCTAGGAGCGGGCGCGAGGGCCAGGGGGCCAGCTAGAGACGGGCGCGACGGCCAGGGGGCCGGCTAGGGACGAGCGCGACGGCCAGGGGGCCGGCTAGGGGCGGGCGCGAACGGTCAGGGGTCGGCTAGGGACGGGCGCGACGGTCAGGGGGCTGGCTAGGAGCGATCGCGACGGTCAGGGGGCCGGCTAGGAGCGGGTGCGACGGCCAGGGGGCCAGCTAGAGACGGGCGCGACGGCCAGGGGGGCGGCTACGGACAGGCGCGAACGACCAGGGGTCGGGCTAGGGACGGGCGCGAACGGCCAGGGGGCCGGCTAGGGACGGGCGCGAACGGCCAGGGGGCCGGCTAGGGACAGGCGCGAACGACCTGGGGGCCGGCTAGGGACGAGCGCGACGGCCAGGGGGCCGGCTAGGAACGTAGGGGCAGAAGCGTGAGCGGGCTAGGGGGGGATCTAACCTACTCTGATACCATATCAGAAAGAGAATGATTTTTTACTAGAAGGTATGTGTACAAGGATATATAGACTAGGGTGTTGTACCCTGTAAGGCACAATCCAGTATAGTCTATAGTAACGACCTAAGTTACATTTGACAAAATGACCTTAAACGGATTTTTCAGGATTGGCACCTAACAGGCATCCTGAAAATCAGGAATTCTGGATAAAACATCCTGAAATCTGAGGCCCTGGCTGGACTAATAGTGCCGCCCTAGTCTTGCTCTTGCCTTGTCTGTACTCCTTTTGACTGGTCTTAAGATCTCTAACTCAGAGGCTGGACTAGTAGTACCGCTCTGAGCTTTTTCGTCCCTTGTTAGGCACTGCCCCTATATAGTCTAGGGGGTGTGTCAAACATAACTTATGTTGTTACTGTAGACTATACAGGTTTGTGCCTTAGAGGGTACAACACACTAGTCTATATTGCCCTTATCTTCCTATTCTAGTCATTCTCTCTTTCTAACAGATTGTTGTCATACGAAATTGTACGTGCTATCTGACATTTCAGACAAAAAAATATACCAAGTCTGAACTTTTAGACGAAATCTTATGACTGAGACGGACAATCAGACAAAATAATTCACCCCGTCAAAAAATCTGATGAAAGCAAAAAAACAGGTCTGATTTTCAGACCATCAGACGGATTTCGTCTGATATCTGAGACCCTGATCATGAACCAATCACAACGCTTCCGCTACCAACGCTCACTTGGTGTTCAATTCTGAAGATCCTATCAGGCGCTTATCATCGCATAAGTCCACATCCTCCCAAGCTTCCCATGGAATCTCTTACCGGCGGGTCCTTTATGGGAATTACGGCCTCATTGGTTTAGACTTGTTTTTCAAGGTTTTCTAGCACTAGTTACCGGTATTTACAGTCCGTATCTGCACATTCACGGTGGGGCTTTAACTATATTTGTAGCAGCACTCGTTTGTTTCTGGTAGGACAGCTGACAGCCAGCGACAACCGACAGTTAGACACTCGATAGCCGACAGCGAGCCACGGGGGCTGCATTCTTGAAGGGCTGCTCGCATGCTCGCCGCGTGGCGCCCTCCAACGAAAGAGGCTGTCGGCGTTCCGCGTGGCGCCTCCCTTCAGCGAGCCCCGTCTCCGCGTCTGCAGCGACGGCCACTCCGCCTGTGGCGGGAGCGACTCTCGCCACCATGGCGCCATGTCACCCGTCTCTCGTCCTCGCCTCACCCGCCTGCCCGCCTCCCCCCGGCGTCATTGCCGTGCCCTCAACGTCAACGTCAACGTCAACGCCAGCGTCACCGTGCGCCTCTCCTCCGTCCGTGCCCCGCTTCTCCGGTCCGCGTCTCCGCCTGCTCTGAAGCGGGATGGGAAAAGCGGCGCTTCTCGCGTTTTTTACTGTCGCTGATCCGCTCCTGCCTTCCGTTCTCCCCTCGCCTTCCACTCGTTCCTCGCTTTCCCACTTCTTTCTTCTTCGCAGCTCCGCTAGAAAGCTCCTCGTTTCCCGCACAGCGCGCCGGCAATAGCCTGAACAGCCGCTGCCCGTCCGCCATCGCCGTGCCGGCCCTCGTCGCTGTTCGCGCCGCAACTAGCGCGCGCGACTTGTCGCCGACACCCGCTTGCGCCGCTTGCGGCTTTCCCAGCTAACTAGATAGTTGCGCCGCGCTCTGCCGGCTCGCGATCTGCCCGCCCGCTTGCGGCTTTTCTAGCGCAATTGTTATTTGCGCCGGCGCGGATCCCAAACCTATCGCGCCGTCGCATCGCGGGCGGGCGGGCGAGATGGCCGCGCGGGGCTCGGGGAAGGCGGGGGGGGAAGGGGGGAAGGAGCGCGGGAGGGGCGCGGAGGAGGGGGAGGGCGGCGAGGGGGAGTGGTGGAAGGAGCCGCTGTGGCAGGGCGCTATGATCGCGGGCGGCGCCGTCGTGGCCGCGGGGCTGGGCGTGAAGTACCTGATGGGGCGGGGGGAGGAGGGGAAGGCGGCGCACACGGGGAAGGGCAAGGTGAGGGGGCGATGTGAGGAGGCGTGTGGGATGGATGCGGGCGTGAAGGGGATAAACATGGGGCGCACGGGGAACATTCACAGCGCGGCGGTAAGCGCAGCATGTTGAGAGACGCACCCAGTACAGTGCCACGTTGCTGTGTGCTGCACGTCCCCTTCGTCCCGCGCCCTCTCTCCCGCACCTCACCTGCCCCTCGTCCAAGGTAGGCCATGATGGGGCCACTGCGCTATCAGTGTGCGGCCGGGCCACTGCACTGTCAGTGTGCCGCCTGCTAACGCATCTTGTGCGTGCGTGTGGGTGTTGCCTGGTGTGTGCATGTGGGAGCATTTGGGTCTGTGTGGGGCATGAATTTGCATGTGTGCATGCATATGGAAGCTTCCGCGTATGTGCATGTGTGCCTGTGTGCATGTGCGCATGTGTGTATGTGTGCACGTGTGCATGTGTCTGCCCCACCCCTGCAGGCGCATGTGCGGCGGCACGTGCAGGCGTTGGTGGTGGATCCGGACATGACGGTCAGAGTGCACAAGGGCGACACGCTCTGGGGCTTGGCGCACAAATACCAGGTACTCACACTCTGTGTGCCGGCATGTGGGTGGGTGTATATGGCTATGGGTGCATGTGGGTGTATATGGCTATGGGTGCATGTGGGTGTATATGGCTATGGGTGCATGTGGGTGTATATGGCTATGGGTGCATGTGGGTGTATATGGCTATGGGTGCATGTGGGGGTGTATATGGCTATGGGTGCATGTACCCGTATATGGCTATGGGTGCATGTACCCGTATATGGCTATGGGTGCATGTACCCGTATATGGCTATGGGTGCATGTACCCGTATATGGCTATGGGTGCATGTACCCGTATATGGCTGTGGGTGCATGTACCCGTATCTGGCTGTGGGTGCATGTACCCGTATCTGGCTGTGGGTGCATGAGGCTGCGTGTCGCAGCCCAAGGTGTGCACATGGGGTGGTGGTGAGTGACGGCATGGCGGTGGAGGTGCACGGGGGGGACACGCTGCGCACGCTGCTGTGCTCTTCAACCAACTCATACCCCTTGTCCTTTGCAGGTGCAACTGGTTACCAGCGCTGTCCCTTGCCCGTCCTTCACTGCCAGGATTGCCCTCTGGACGCTCCGCCACGGAATTGGCATCGCTTCTGCCCTTTCAAGCCACGCAACCCTCGCCCCTCCTCCCGACCCCCTTGCCCTTATGTTGCTATCCCACGCCCACGTGCATGCATCCCCACATGCCCCTGGACGCCATGCATGCGCTGTGCCAACCCGGGCCCGCAGGTCGACCACGTGCCGCAGGTCGACCAGGCCCGCAGGTCGACCACGTGCCGCAGGTCGACCAGGTGCCGGGAGGTTGCTCACAAAGCGCGCGTACACCCCCGTTTATTCATCCCCCTGTGCTTATCTCAGGTGCCCGTGGACGCGCTGCGATGCGCTGCGCCAACCCCGACGTGGTGCTGCAGGGCGATCAGGTGGCGGGTGTCTTGTCGCGCCTTGCCACCTGTTCTCGTAACCCCCTGACCGCGCCCATTCTCATGACCCCCCTGCACTGTCGTTCACAGGTGCCCATGGACGCGCTGCGCAGCGCCAACCCCGACGTGGTGGTGGCGGGCGACCAGGTGGTGGCGGGGTCGCGGCTGTTCATCCCCAACGTCATCAGCGATGAGGAGTTTGACATGCGCTCCGATGGGGACTAGCTGGGTGGTGAATTCGCACTGGCGGGGGGTTGGTGGGGTGCGGGTGGGGGACTAGTGGGGGGTGCATGACGATAGAGGCGTGTCAGAGCTTCAGCGACCGGGATGTGATGAGTGATGGAGAGGTGATGTGCCTGTGCAGAGGGAGAAGTCCAGCTGGCTACCACCAATACAATGGGCTGGAGTGGAGGCGCAGCGCTGCATGAACACGACCCCGTGTGCCACTGCACCTCTCCCCGCAGCAATGCTGCCTCCACTGCCTGCTGCCCTTGCTGCTGAAAGACCCCGGTTTTAGATAAGGGTTGTGCCGTGTCTTTCTGCGGATTCTAGGTTAGAAGATACCCCAACACTAAAATAGGGTGCGTTGGTGCATTGAAGTGTACCGAGGTGTACATAATGTCATCAAACAGACGTAAGCAAAACCCTAACTTATCACATAGGAAAGGCAAATTCAGTTGATCTTGATACTGGAGGATGGGGAGCCACATCTAGTACTAGCACACCTCAACAGACCTCGGGTCTGAAGCGAGCTCTGTCAACTCCACACTTGCTGCTTGCACACCGTCAACTCCACACTTGCTGCTTGCACACTGTCAACTCCACACTTGCTGCTTGCACACCGTCAACTCCACACTTGCTGCTTGCACACTGTCAACTCAACACTTGCTGCTTGCACACTGTCAACTCCACACTTGCTGCTTGCACACCGTCAACTCCACACTTGCTGCTTGCACACTGTCAACTCCACACTTGCTGCTTGCACACCCCGCACATCCACAGACTCGCCGTGGTCACTGGTCACCTTCTATGCTGTGACTGGTCACCTTCTATGCTGTGACTGGTCACCCCCGTGGTGCCATGCACCTGTTGGGCCACGTTGTTAGAGATGTCAGCCATGAGGGCATCGTGGCCCCCTAACACATACGCCACGCCCACATCACATTGTGCCATCCCCACACCCCTCGCCCCGCACTCAGATCACGTGTTGCGCCAGCGTGAGCAGCTTCAGCATCTTCCGGCCCCGCAGCTCGTGCGGCACGGGCCCAAACACGCGCGTGCCCACCGGCTCGCCCGCCTTGCTGATCACCACCGCTGCCGGCCCGTCAAACCGCACCTCCGTGCCGTCCGCGCGCTTGTGGTGTGTGGCGGCGCGCACCACCACGCACGTGACCACCTCGCCCTTGCGCACCTTGCCTCTGGGCTCCGCGTCCTTGACGGACGCGATGATGAGGTCGCCCAGACCCGCGGCGTTGGGGCCGCGGCCGCGCAGCACCTTGATGCACTGCACGCGGCGCGCGCCCGAGTTGTCGGCCACCTGCAGGTTGGTGCGCAGCTGGATGAAGGCGCGCGAGGGCGTGAGGGGGAGGAGGGGCGCGGGGGTGGAGGCTGGGGGAGACGAGGGGGAGATTGTGGAGGGGAAGGTTCGGGCGAAGAGGGAGGAGGGAGCAGAAGGGGAGGAGGCAGAGGTGGTGGGGAAGGGGGTGGTGGAGGTGCGCGTGGCGTGGGAGGTGGGCGCGGGAGAGGGGTGGATGGGTGCGGTGGGCGATGGGTGCGCGGGGGGGAGCAGCCTCACTGCGGCGGCAGTCCTGGCAGGGGGGATGGCGTGGAGCAGGGCAGACGACAGGGAGAGAAGGCAGGGGAGGTGGGGCATGGAGAGAAGGCAGGGGAGGTGGGGCATGGAGACAAATCAGGGGAGGTGGGGCATGGAGAGAAGGCAGGAGAGGTGGAACATGGAGAGAAGGCAGGGGAGGTGGGGCATGGAGAGAAGGCAGGGGAGGTGGGGCATGGAGAGAAGGCAGGAGAGGTGGGGCATGGAGAGAAGGCAGGGGAGGTGGGGCATGGAGAAAAGGCAGGGGAGGTGGGGCATGGAGAGAAGGCAGGAGAGGTGGGGCATGGAGAGAAGGCAGGAGAGGTGGGGCATGGAGAGAAGGCAGGAGAGGTGGGGCATGGACAGAAGGCAGGGGAGGTGGGGCATGGAGAGAAGGCAGGAGAGGTGGGGCATGGAGAGAAAGCAGGGGAGGTGGGGCATGGAGAGAAGGCAGGGGAGGTGGGGTATGGAGAGAAGGCAGGAGAGGCGGGGCATGGAGAGAAGGCAGGAGAGGTGGGGCATGGAGAGAAGGCAGGGGAGGTGGGGCATGGAGAGACGGCAGGAGAGGTGGGGCATGGAGAGAAGGCAGGGGAGGTGGGGCATGGAGAGAAGGCAGGAGAGGTGGGGCATGGAGAGAAGGCAGGAGAGGTGGGGCATGGAGAGAAGGCAGGAGAGGTGGGGCATGGAGAGAAGGCAGGAGAGGTGGGGCATGGACAGAAGGCAGGGGAGGTGGGGCATGGAGAGAAGGCAGGGGAGGTGGGGCATGGTAAGAAGGCAGGGGAGGTGGGGCATGGAGAGAAGGCAGGGGAGGTGAGGCATGGAGAGAAGGCAGGGGAGGTGGGGCATGGAGAGAAGGCAGGGGAGGTGGGGCATGGAGAGAAGGTAGGGGAGGTGGGGCATGGAGAGAAGGCAGGGGAGATGGGGCATGGAGAGAAGGCAGGGGAGGTGAGGCATGGAGAGAAGGCAGGAGAGGTGGGGCATGGAGAGAAGGTACATGGGAATCAGATTAAGGCGGAAAGGAGGGTGGGGTTGAGAGAGAGGGAGAGAGCGAGGGGAAGAGAAGGGGGGGGAGGGGGAGGGTTGGGGAGAAAGGAAGGGAGAGAGAAATCTAAAAAAAGACCAGGAGAGACAGAGAGGAGAGGGATGGGGAAAGGGAGGGGGGTTGGAGGACGACGGCAACTCAGCGCGGCGGAAGTAAGGCGGCGGGGAGGGAGGAGCGCGAGAGCATTTAAAGCCCGTGTCGAGCGGCGGCGCTGAGAACTTGGCAGTGACGGCTGTGGAAAGATGTGAGCCAAGGCGCCTGGCCGATGATCGACCTGGATCCCAGCGGGTCGCATCGCGCGTCAGGCACAGCGCACAGTTGACGCCAACAGCTAGGTACACGCTGGACGCTAAGGCAGACGGTGGACGGTCTCAGTAGCGGGTTGACGCTACACGGCGGCACACGCACCAGCGGGCGACGGCGGAACGGGCGGCGGCGACCCCATTAGAGGAGCGGCGCGCTGTGAGCCCCGCGAGCATGGCGACGGCGAGGCGGAGAGTCGCGCGGGTAGATGGGGAGGCGATGTGCGTCGGAGTGAGGTGGTGGCGTGCCGCTGGTGTGCTGTTGACAACGCAGATGACACGGGCAGCAATAGTGCGATCAGGAGGGGAGGGCTCGGCTCGGAGTGATCAAGCCACTCGCCCATTGTTGCGAGCCGACTTTAGGGCGTGTCCAGAGTGCAAATCCGACATCCAACGACATCCGTGGATGTCGAGACTGCGCTTTCAGTACTCTGGTCTGGACACCCCACGCTCGACGAAAGTGCCCGGACATTTCGTGATCACAGTGACTCCTGGGGGCCATTCGCTAGCCAAATTTTCACCGGCACGGCAAGGGAAATCAGGCATGCGAAACATCGATCGAGGCTTTGTGGGTTCGCCGAACTTAATTTGCGAACCACGACGTCAGCATGCGACATCGTCGCGTCGGTTCGGTTTCCCCAAACCAACAGCCCCCAAATCGCGTGCCCCTTCTCATGCCAAACCCGAAGCGCGGCCATTAGCCGCCCAGAGCTGCCAGGCAAACATCAACGTCAATCCGTGCCACACCTCATACTGCAAAAACGTGGTACAGGTCATATGCCCTGAGAGCCCGGGGAGCGACTCGGGGGATTTCGCGTACATCGAATATGCTCGGGCAAACGGGACACTGGCGTGTCGCAAAATGTTTTTTGCTTGTATTTTATGAACTGTTCATGGTCGGCAGTGTTGGCGTTTGTTGCGATCAGGTGTCGCTCACCATGTCGCACGCACGTCAACTCAGGGTTCATGGTAAAGTTTTAGATTCCACACAACATTCAATGCGCTCTATCAAGAACAAGGAAAAGACGTTTACATTTGAGAGAATCGCAGATGTACGGGGTAGGCGAACATCGACGAGAGCGGTGACCAGTCCTGGTTGCGCATCTGGATTCATTTTACAGTGATATAAAACAGGCCCCCAATTGTACAAACATTACTCACACAATTTGTGGGGCAAACGTGGAGGAACATAAATGGCTGGTCTAGTGGTTGGATTTTCCAGAAAGTGATGTGTATTCGGCTCCGAGCATTGGTTGACGATTCTGACACAAACAGCCAGTGTCAGATCGCCTGCCATTGAAAATGGTCGCACGAAAACACTGATTGGCTTTCGAAAAATGTTGCCAATTGACTGTAATGAGAACTGTTCACATGACACGGGTACACTTTGCTTACAAGGAGAGGTCCTTAAGGATAAAATGCCTATGAGATACTCGCGGGCGTAAAAGGAAGTCGCCTACAAGGCATATGATCTGTATGAGGCAGGCCAAGATTGGCATGCCTCTTGGCTGGGCAGGTTTACGAAACCCAAAAAAAAACCCGCAGCTCATGCTTGTCCCTCACAGGCACTTCCCCTCCAACCCAACCCGTCAATATGCACAATTGCGCCAGCCTGTACCCAGTCAACCGGCCACATTTTGAAATGTTAAATAAAGGGCAGTTTTGACAAAATTATGTGAAACGCATTTTCTCCACAAATTTTCTACGAAAATGCGGTGGGCTAAGAAGGCTTTTGATGGGCCCCACTCTTCACTGTCCGCGAGTTTGTCTTATCCAGGGCAGCAGTCGTGACCAACGCAATCATGAGCCGGCGACGTTATGATTACCAAAGTACTGGGGCACACAAAAACAAATTACCTAGGTTTGGATGCGCAAATTCTATGCGCGAGGGATTTGGTCGCCCGTTCCCCTTCCCGTTCCCCTCGGCAAACTGCCAGCGAACGGCCCCCTAGACGAGCATCTCCGGTTTCAAAATTTGCAAGTCGGATTTTGACATGTAACAAGTGTTGTGAAATTCTCCCCATCAAATAGTCCGGTAAATTCTTGCATGCGCTGCACGACGGACTTTCCGTTTTCGCTTTTTTTTTTTCATGTAGGCCGTAAGATTTTTTTGCGGACGGGACTTTTCCCTCCAAAAGATTCGGTTTCCGTACCCGCCGTTACTGTTCGTGTTAAATTATATATATATTTTATATATAATTGTAGGCTTGGTTGTGCTACTTACTCAATCCTACTGTAGAGGGGACTACCCCCCTTCTTGTATCTCCTCTTCTAGTCCAACTCTCTTCTCTCGTAAATTTTCCTAGCACCTAAAACCTCACGTCATTTCTATGGCTCCTTTCTCAGAGTAAAAAGTTGACTAGAAGGAGGCATACAGGTTGGTTTTGTTCAAGTGCTTGTACCCTCTAAGAGCATGCACCTATGTAGCATATTATAATATATATAAATAATTTTGACACACCCCCTTAGGCCAGATGAGGGGCACTGCCTGGAAGTCGACACGCAGCCCAGGGTGGCACTACTAGTCCAGCCTTTGAGGCAAGGGTCTGAAGACCAGTCAGCAAGAGTACAAACAAGACAAGAGCAAACTAGGGCGGCACTACTAGTCCGACCACTTGAAGAGAAGCCACAAGGCCAGTCAAAAAGGTATATATGAAAAGTACACAATCAAGGTCCTAGAAAGTGAGTGGCTACAAGAACTAGACCAAGCTGCAAACAGTGCCGCTGATAAACTTTAAGCGAAGCGCCTTAGTAAAGATGTGAGCTGTGTTGGCACCGCAAGTGTACCACGCGGGCCTGGCGATGCTGCTGTAGCTCGCGCAGCAGGAAGTACCACAGCTGGATGTGCTTCGCGCTGCCCTCCAGTCGAGGCTCCTGACACAGGAGGATCATGGCCCTGTTGTCAGCGTACAGGACCGGGGCAGAGCTAGGCCGCTCACCTAAGTCCATGAGCAAGAATGTCAGCCAGCGGAGCTCCTCTGCCGCCATGGCACCAGCATAGATCTCAGCCTCGCAGCTGGACTGGGCAACAAACGACGAGCGGGTGGACCTCCACGAGATGGCACCTGCACCAAGGCTAAAACAGTAACCCTGAGAGGACCTGAGGGTCTCAGCGTTGTCTGCCCAAGAAGCGTCCGTGTGCCTAGTAAGGACCACTGGCCTGCGTCCTCCCAATACTAGCCCCATGTCTGATGTACTTGCTAGATAACGCAAAACCCTCTTAGCGACCGACCAGTGCTGTGGTCGGTGTCTGCCTGTCGCTACGAAGCGAGCCAGGATGCTGATAGGGTATGCGAGATCTGGACCAGTGCAAGTCATCAGGTAGATGAGGCAACCCACAAGCTCTAAATAAGGACCACTAGGCTCTACATACTCCTCAGGGACTAGAGCCGAGAGCCCGTGATCTACAGGCAGAGGTGTGGGCTATGCGGAGGAGAACTGAAGGCCGAACCTCTGAAGGACCTGGCGCACCAAGTGTGACTGTGTGAGAGTGATGGTGCGCGCTGCTCTATCCCTGGAAATCTGCAGGCCAAGGTAGCGGCGCAGCTCTCCAAGGTCGGTGCAGGTGTGTCTCCTCAGCAGGCCTTCACGGAGGCCAATGCGTGTCTGTCTGTAGTAGCGAAGACCAGGTCGTCTACGTAGACAAGGCTATAGAATAGAGTCTGGCCAGCATGAACGAAGAGCGAGGGGTTTGCACAGGACGGAAAGAACTGCAGGTCAGCTAGCGTAGCATGCAACATGTCGTGCCACTCACGGGGCGCCTATCGCAGGCTGTAGATCGGCCGCCGGGGGAGCCTCTGGGTCCCAGGAGGGAAGGTACCAGTGAAGGCCTGTGGACGGCGCAGGTAAACCTGCTCGTGTAGGCTGCCCTAAAGAAAAGCAGTGGAGAAGTCGAGGGAGTGGAGCTCGTAGTCACGCTGTGCTGATACGTGTAGCAACGCCCGAAGAGTAGTCATCTTTGGGGTCGGGGCGAAGGTCTGAAAGAAGTCCACCCCCTCGCGCTGACTGAAGCCTTTAGCCACGTAGTGCGCCTTGAACACATGCGGCTCTCTAGGTGGGCGCTTTACCTTGAAGAGCCACTGGCCATTGACTACGTTCACCCCAGATGGGGGAACAGCATCGACGTAGGTGCATGTGGATCTCCAATATGCCATCTCCTGCTCCATGGCAGCTATCCACTGAGAGGCCCAGGGTCCCGAGGTCACCTCAGCGTAAGTATGAGGGGTCGGGATGTCAAAGGCATTTGGTTCATCCTCAGGGACTAGCAGCATGGAATAGAGATGGGGAGTGGCCTCAGATAGGAAAGCAAGCTCGTACTGCTTGTCCTCTAGGACGTCACTGCCATGGGCAGGAGCACCCCTGACGGACGGAGGGCAGGCAGGGCCAGAGACCACATCGGTGGTGTAGTCAAGGCGGCGAGAAGAGGCGAAGTCAGTGACAGCATCGACAAGAGCGTCAAGATTCGAGACGAGAACAGACGGGTCGGTAACAAGGGAGGCAAGGATCCGAGGAACAAGAGGACGAGCAGCACAAAGGTAGTCAGACAGAGGGGGAGGCGCGACAGCGAGTGACGACGGAGTAGGAGATGGGAGGAGGGAAGGACGAGATGCGTGGTAACGAAGCAACATAATATGAGAATGCTGAACAGGAGAGACAGGACGAGCACGCGAGGGACGGCAAGACCAGACGTGAGACAGAGGCGTAGGGTCAGGAGACAGAGGAGGAGACACAAGGGGGGAACGAGGCGGTATACGGGCGGGGGACGAGTCCGGCGGAGGAAACACACGACCGTGGACAGGAAGGGGAGTAGGCGGCGGGGGAGGCGCAGGCGAGCGGTCAGGTGAGGGAAGGCCGAGCAGCCGAAAGGCGGACACCGGCGGCGAGTGCTGCTGCTGCTGCTCGACACCGACACCTGGACCGCCAGCTGCACCATGGCTATCTCCGAAACACTCCACTCCAGCACCCCAAGAGCAAGCACCCCCAGAGCGAGAACGCTCTCCAGCACCGGTGCCACCCCCGAGCCTGCCGGGACAAGCCACGACAGGAACCCCAAGAATAGCACCCTCCTTAACGCCAGCAACCCCAGAGTTGATGAACGACTGCTTCTGCTGCGTTGACGACGGCTGCTGCTGCTGCGACGACGGCTACAGCGGTGACTGCGATGACTGAGGAGGGGACACCGGGGGAGAGGCTGGTGGCGAAAGCGGCACCACAGGGCCACCAGAATCAAGTGATTCCTCGACCGGGACAATCGAAGGGAGGGGAGTGATGTGAGACACTCCAGACATAGCTTGACGGGGAGGGAGTGGAGCAGGGGCCACCGGGGGAATGGGAACCAGTATGTGGGGTGGGGAAACCGGGAGACCTCGGTGGGGAAAGCGATGGTAAATGGAGAAAGACTCGTCGAAAGTGACGTCACGCGAGTGAAGGAAGCGGTTAGATGGCGAGTGGTAAAAGTGCCAGTCGGACGAGTCAAGAGGGAAACCAAGGAAGACACAGGGTATAGTGTGGGCTGTAAGCTTGTCCGTGCTAGAGGCACGAACGTGATTGAGGAATCCCCAGACGTGGAGCGCAGACGTGTCACCAGGAGACCCGGTCCAAAGGAGGGTTGGTGAAACATGCGGGCGCTGAGAGTGCGGCCACAGGTTCTGCTGGTGAGCGGTGTAGCGAGCAGTGAATAGCCACAGAAAATGGGGTGCACCGGCATGGATCATGGAGGTACGAGCCACCTCCATGACCAAGCCGATGCGTTGCTCGGCGGACTCGCGCAGCTACGACCCACGGGACAAGGACGTCAGGCATGTCGGCATTCCGCTCCAGAGGAAAAACCTTAGTGTAGCGCGTGTAGTCGTCGACAAGCACTAGGAAGTAGCACTCTCGACTCAGCCCAGGGACGAGGGTTGGACCCCAGACGTCCAGATGCACGGTCTGGAGTGGCGCGATGGCAGGGCAAAGCGAAGAGGAGTGAGAAGCATAGCGCAGCCGGCCTTTGACACAGGGCGTGCACGGCGGCTCCGGCGAGGGAGGGAGGGAAGGGAGCGACACAGGGAGACCTAGGACAAGACCGTGAAGGGACATGTGACGCAGACACAGGAGTGCAGGGTGACCTAAGCGGTGGTGCCACAGCAGCGACGGGTGCGTGAGCGACCAACACAAGCAAGCCGCAGCTACCTTGGGGGATGCCCTTATCGGGGGGGACACGGTGTCAAGCGTAAACAGGCCGGACACAGGGTCCCGGGGGAACGTGGTCAGAGGAGTACCAGTAGTGGTCTTGGTGCAGACCGCGTACCGCTCGTGTTTGGGCAACGTAGTGGTGACGCCGAGGTCTTGAAGACACCCGACACCAAATAGGTTCATAGAGAACCAGGGGATGTGCAGGCTTGTAAGAGTGCCAGAGGGGGCCGCCGGAGAGGGAAGGGTGGTGGAGCTACGTGCAACTGCGACGGTGGCAAGGGCGGCAAGGGGTGTAAGGGAAGTGTGGTAGCGGAAGAAGCAGGTAGATGCACGAGAGTAAAGCATGAAGGAGAGCGAAGCGCTAGCGGCAGCCGGCGGAGGGGCTAGTGTGGAGCCGAGGTTGAACAAGGCAGATGGTCCTACGCTTGACGCAGCAAGGGAGCCTAGACTACACACAGTGGACACACCTACGCTAGGCAATACCGGGTAATAGGGTCCAATCATACTACAGTCATCAGCATACATGACAGACATAGCATTCCTAATCTGATCCATGTCAAGCTCAAAGAATGGCACACGATGGTGAGCCAGATTGTACCATTCCGTAGGGTTCGATGCATGACCAAAGCGTTGGCGGAACAGGTCGTCCACGTGGCGATAGCGGCGGTCGGCGGTATGGCCAGGCCGGAGGCTGACAGTGCCGCGGCGAGGGCCGGTCTGAAGTTGGTTCCTGGCAGGTGACTGCGCTGGAGCTGCCACCCGACACCGAGCTGCGCCCGCCCCCCCCACGACCACCGCCGCTAGCGCCGCCAGTCCACCACGGCGGCGGGGGTCCCCACGGCAGTTGCTGCTGCTGCGACGACTGTGGCGGCAGCTGCAGCGGTTGTGGCTGCTGAGTCTGCTGCTGCTGCTGCTGAGGCTGCGTCTGCTGCTGCGGCTGCTCCGAGGCACCAGCCCCGGTCCCCTCGTCTGAACCACTGTCCCCGCCCTCACCGCCGCCACCCTTCTCACTACCACCCCCCTTCCCCCCACCACGCCCCCCCTTGGGGCGGCGACCCTTACCCAGACGCCTCTGCGCTGAGGCCGCAGCAGCCGTCTCAGCAACAGCAGCAGAGATGTCAGAGTACAGGCTCTGGGAGAGAGCACTGCGGCGATACATACAGTGGCGGAAACAATTGTCCGTATGTTTTGCATAAATTTGGGTTTTTAGGCTTTAAGACCACTAAACATTAAGCCTTCATGTTTAATGGTGGTACGATTTGGGAGGGGCACAGCGTGGATGTGTTCATAGCACAAATATCCAGAATAGTATATTGGATCTAACTCATATCCCAAAAGATATACAAAGGGTACATCCGGACAAATATTTCCAAGCAGAGAAAGCAAACTTCATAATTGCGTATTTGGTACATAGCCCACTGACCTTTGGCCTTGATCACCACCCGCACCCTCCTAGGCATATTACCTACGAGGTTAGTACAAACCTCAGCAGGGAACTTCTTGCACTCGTCCTGGACCCACCATTTAGCATAAGGGGGTGAGTACTAGGAAAATCGCGAAAAAGTTGGGCGTAGACTAGAGTATTGTGGACGAATTTGGATTGAATGGTATCTTTGAGACTAGCCATGCTGAGGTGTGGCCGAAGATGCAATCAGCCAGTCGGGCCCATCTTATCATGGATCGTCTTCATCGTACCATTGTATGGTAAAATCACGAATACAGTAGAGCGGCCAAATCTAGCGCAAACACCACGAAACTGAGGGTAACGATGCACGGTTGAGTATGCACCCTTGCACCATTAAAAACACACTAGGGTCTGCGGGTCTAGTCACGGTGCACCAGTCATAGAAGCCAAGACACTTCTGGAAATTTATCAGGGGCCGGCTGCAATTCGTGGAGTCGCATGCTGAGTGGACAATTAGTGTTTGAAATCGTGTGATCTGGTCAAATGGGACCAACATCAACTGCTTCAGCTCCTATGGCCGCGCGTTTGCCTGGATTCGTGAAGGCACAACCCTTCAACGCCACCAAATCAAACAGACGGTAAACCATGGGGACAAGGATCGGTGATGGTGTGGGGATGTGTGACATGTGCTGGGGTGGGGTTTATACGCAAGATTGACGGACACATGGAGAGGCCCCTGTATGAGGGCATTTTGCATTTCGAACTCGAATTGAACCTCCATTTTTATAGCATTTTCCCATCTGAAGTCATCTCGGTGCAGTTAATGACCCCAAGAATTTGTTATGCCTAGTGCATGAATGACTTGGAGAACATGAGTATGTAGCCCTGGAGTGGCCTTCTTTCTCACCAAACCTCAACCTCTGGGCTTAGTTGAAAAGGGAACTGGCCAAGCAGAAAAGGCCTTCCTCTAGAATGCTAGAGCTTTAAGAGTTGGTCCAGGAAGAATGGGAGAAGATCCATGCCGAGGTTTGCTCTAGCCTCATCGACAGCTCGCCTAGGAGGGTGCGGGCGGTGATCAAGGCTAAAGGTCGGTGGGCTAGGAACTAGAAACACAATTTTGAAGTTTGCCCTCCCTGCTTGGAACTATTTGTCCGGATGTACCCTTTCTATATCTTTTGGGATATGAGTTAGATCCAATGTATTATTCTTGATATTTATGCTATGAACACATCCAGTATGTGCCCCTCCCAAATCGTACCACCATTAAACATGAAGGCTTGATGTTTAATGGTCTTAAAGCCTAAAAACCCAAATTTATGCAAAACATACGGACAATTGATTCCGCCACTGTATGTATCGCCGCAGTACCGCTAGGCTGAGCGATACTGCACTGGTGGGTGTCTATCTCAGACAGGGCAGTGACAAAGGCGGTGAGAGTGAGGTCACCCGGGTGCTGACTAAGGAAGTGGTCGCGGGCTGTGGCTAGGCGGTCAGGGAGGCGCGTGGCGATGAGAGAAAGGGTAGCGCAGAATGGCGGCGGGAAGGCAGTAAGCTATGCCTAGCAACGCGGTAGCTTGTCTCAAGCGTGCAGAGGTGCGTGGCAAAGTCGGCGAAAGTGGGGAAGGACGCAAGATAAGGGAATAGCATGGGAAGGATCAAGCGACCAGCAGAGGCAGTGGCGGTGATGGAATAGTGCGCAATGACAGCATCTAAGAAGGCTTAGGCGTTTGCTACAGTGGTAAAGCGAGGACGCTCAGACAGCGGGAGCGCACGAGTGATAGCAAGCTGGGCGACAGCGTTGTGCGAGTCCCTGACGGCACGATCAAGCGCAGCAGCGGAAAATGCCTCACGCTCAGCAGTGGTGGGGGCATCAGGGAGGGCAGCAGGGACAGGGGGGCGGGGAAGCAGGCCATCGACATGAATAGCCAAGGAGTGATTGTCCTGGCGCTGACTTGTAAGGTGACGCCGAAGGTCGACGAGCCACGCTCAAAGTCGAGCGCCCGACCCTTTGCGTCCAGCCGGAGCTGTGACTCCGCCATTGCCACTGCTGCAGCTACGGACGGCCATTGGCAAAGTGAGGAGGACAGGTGGAGGAAGCAGTGGAGAGTGGTGGAGTGTGGTGAAGAGCGATGGAGTGCGGTGTAGTGCGGTGGAGTGCGGTGTAGTACGGTGGAGTGCGGTGGAGAGGGGTGGAGAGCAGTGGAGACAGCCGGCAGGGGAACCGGCGCTGAAGGGAGCTAGAGCCGGTGGGTCGGCGCTGGGACTCGACGGTTTGGCGGCTGGCCGCTGAAGCGTGGGTCGGCGAGGCTGGAGACGGCTGGTTGGGGCGCTAAAGGGGCCGGTAGGGCTCGAACGGACCGGCGGGGCGCTAATGGGCCGGTGGGGTGATCGGGGCCGGTGGGGCGAGCGGGGCCAGAGGGGCGCATGGGGCCGTCGGGGCGCGAATGGGGCCGTCAAGGCGCTAACGGGCCGGCGGGGCGCTAACGAGCTGGCGGGGCGAGCAGGGCCAGAGGGGTGCATGGGGCTGGCAAGGCGCTAATGGACCGGCGGGGCGCTAACGGGCCGGTGGGCGAGCGGGGCCAGAGGGTCGCACGGGGCCGTCGGGGCGCGAACGGGGCCGTCAAGGCGCTAACGGGCCGGCGGGGCGCTAGCAAGCTGGCGGGGCGAGCAGGGCCAGAGGGGTGCATGGGGCTGGCGGGGCGCTAACGGGCCGGCGGGGCGCTAACGGGCCGGTGGGGCACGAACGGGCCGGCGGGGCACTAACGGGCCGGCGGGGTGCTAGCGGGCCGGCGGGGTGAGCAGGGCGAGAGGGGCGCACTAGCCGGCGGGGCGCTAACGGACCGGCGGGGCGCTAGCGGGCCGGTGGGGGCGAGCAGGGCCAGAGGGGGCGCACAGGGCCGACGGGGCTCTAACGGGGCCGGCCGGCGCTAACGGGCCAGAGGGGGCCGACGGGGCGCTAACGGGGCGCTAACGGGGCGCTAAGGGGTGGCTAGGAGCGGGCGGCTAGGACTAGGACGAGAGCGGAAGCGTGGGTGGGCGGGGAGGACCTAACCTAGCGCATGATACCATCTCAGAGTAGAAAGAATGACTAGAATGAGGCATACAGGTTGATTTTGTTCAAGTGGTTGTACCCTCTAAGAGCATGCACCTATCTAGCCTATTATAACGTATACAAATATGTTTGACAGTAAACTCCCCAGTCAAGATTTTGACCAATCAAGTACCTTCGCCTAGGCCCCAAATTAGCCGGGTAAATTGCCCTGATTGCCCTGATTTTTTATGGCATTTTTGCATTTGGTCTTAAAAATCGAACTTACGAAATTTTATTACCCTGATCCAAAAAGTGTTACGAAAATATTACCGTAACGAAAACAGGGTTGCGGGGCCCCGCACCCTGACCCTTCAGGGTGTCCTGAAAACTACACTGGTACCGAAACTCTGAGATTCTGACTAAGTCCTTGGCGGCTATAAAATTTTCCCCCTCAACACCCTGCAACCCGAAAAAATCGACTAAGTCCCTGGCGGCCAAAGTCATTCCTCCCACACACCATGCAAACCAGCAATTTCGGCCAAGTCATTGTAGCCATAGACATAACTCCCTCACCCCCTCACAACCCAGAAATGGCTAAGTCCCCCACAAGAGACATGCCTCCCACCCACACCCCCGCTACACCTGGCGTCCAGTGAATCGCCCATTCATTAGATACTAGGTGTCCATTTATTGGCCTATTGGTCCAAACGCACGTGCAACGGCCCAATCGACGCATGCCCAAAGCTCTGCAACAGTTATCGAATCTGATAAGGAGACCTCCAAACGTGCAGACGGGACGTTCTCAAACCTTACACTGCTGTGCAAGGAACTCAAAACAAACAACAATGGTCATCCAATTTAGACTAGAAAATGCCTACGAGTTAACCGTATATTGGCCCAATTTGCCCGTGAAAGTTAGGCGCTCGATTTTGGAGCACCCGCCCGAAAAAAAACAGGGTCTGAAAAGGACTTCATGTGTGTGTGTGTGTTTTTCTCTTCTCCTTCTTCTTCTTCTTCTTCTTCTTCTTCTTCTTCTTCTTCTTCTTCTTCTTCTTCTTCTTCTTCTTCTTCTTCTTCTTCTTCTTCTTCTTCTTCTTCTTCTTCTTCTTCTTCTTCTTCTTCTTCTTCTTCTTCTTCTTCTTCTTCTTCTTCTTCTTTTTCCACTAAGTCCTCCAAACCACAGCAACACATGTCACGTCGCATACGCCCTTCCGACACCCAACCAATCACGAGAAGGTGGTTTTTTTTCCCGCCCCTCTGCCGACCTTGTAAATCTGATTCCCCTCTCACGTTCCAGAATCGTTTTCCATCCCATCCCCCAATCTCGCCCCACATACGCAAATCCGCTATATACTACACTTCTTTTGACACCTCAGTTCTGCTTACTTCATTCCTATCAAATGTTTCTTAAATGGCCAAGACTTGATTTAAAAAAAAAAAAAAAAAAAAAATTACTCTGACCGTCAGGGTAATTGTTCAACCTACTCTGATTTCTAAGAGTGGCCTAAAACCAATTTTGGGCCCTGCCTTCGCAGTGTGTGTAACCTCAGTTTCGGGAAAAAACGCCCCAAAATCATTAGATTTCATCTTTCTAAAGCCTGAAGCACGCGACACATAATTGCGGACTCGGGCTTTAAAAAGCAGATAATCGATTTTTTTGCCAGGATCTGTCAAACATATTTGTATATGTTGATGTAGACTAGATAGGAGCATGCCTTAGCGAGTACAATTTTTTAGGTCAAAACCACCATGTACTTTGTTTTCTAGTCTCATTCTACTACTCTAAAATGGTATCATAGTAGGTTAGGTCCGCCCACCCGCTTCCGCCCTCGCCCTAGCCTAGCCCCTCGCCGTTCCCTTAGCGCACCTTGCTAGCCTTAGCGCGCCCCGCTAGTCCCTAGCGCCCCGCCGGCCCTTAGCGCCCCATCGACCCCTCGCGCGATCGCTGGTCCCTTAGCGCCCCTCGTGCCCCGCCCAATGCCCTCGCGCCCCGCTAGTCCCTCCTGCTCCCTGCCTGGCCCTAGCGCCCCGCCGGCCCTTAGCGCCCCGCCGACCCCTCGCGCGCCTGCTGGTCCCTTAGTGCCCCTCGCGCCACGCCCAGCCCTCGCGCGCCCGCTGGTCCCTTATGCACCTTGCCGGCCCCTCGCGCTCCGCTGATCCCTCCTGCGCCCCGCCTGGCCCTAGCGCCCCGCCGGCCCTTAGCGCTCTGCCGACCCTTCGCACGCCCGCCGGTCCCTTTTCACCTCGCCAGCCCCTCGAGCCCCACTGGTCCCTTCCGCGCCCTGCCTGGCCTTAGCGCCCTTCCAGCCCTTAGCGCCCTGACGCCCCTTTTGAGCCCCGCCGGCCCATCGCGTCTCGTCAGCCTTCCTCGCGCTCTGCCGGCCCGTCGCGCTCTGCTGGCCCTGCGCGCCCCAGTCATCCTTCTATGTGCCCCTAGCCCTGTGAGCCCCGCTCGGCCTTCCGCTCGGTCTTCCTACCGAGGAGTTCTGCCACCGCGCTGCTATGCCGCTGTGTCAATATGCCGCTTTGTAGCTGTGCCGCTGTGTCGCTGTGCCGCCGTGGAGCTGTGTCGCTGAGGTTACACGATGGCGGACTCTGTACTCCGCCAGCACGCGGAGGGGCACGCGATCGACTTAGCGCAGCCGCGATGCCGTAGCGCAGCTAGCCATTAGTCATGCTCTTCCCCTGTCTGAGCGTCCACTCTTCACTACTGTCGCGAATGCCAAGGATTTCTTAGATGCAGTTATTGCACGCTACTCCACGCCTGCCTCCGCCTCTGCTGGTCGCCTGATACTCCCTATGATGTATCGATCATGCCGCTTTCCCCACTATAGCTGACCTAGCCACTCACCTCTGTACACTAGAGGCTAGCTACCGCGCCGCAAGCACTGCCGCCCAGCTCACTGCCTTCCCCCCGCCATTCAGCGCTACCCTGTACCTCATCGCCACTGCCCGTGACCACTTCCTTAGTCAGCACACAGGTGACCTCACCCTTACCGCCTTTGTCACCACCCTGTCTGAGATAGAGACTCGCCAGCGCACTATCGCTCAGTCAAGCGGTACTGCAGCTGTCCCTATCTTCCAGGGCTGTGCGCCCTCCCAGTGCACTTAAGCTGACGTGTCTGCAGCTGTCACCGAGAAAGCTCCTACCGCTGAGACCGTCATTGCGATCCCCGCGCAGTCGCGCCTGCGTAAGGGCCGCCGCCACAAGGGGGGGCGTGGTGGAGGTAGGGGTGGTGGAGGTGGGGGCGGGGACAGTGGTTCCGACAAGGGGACCAGGGCTGGTGCCTCGGAGCAGCAGCAGCAGCAGCAGCAACAGCCGTGGGGCCGCCTCCCGCCAGGGTGGCCCGCTACCTCTGGTGGTGTTGGCCGCTTTGGCGGCACGCGCAGCTCGGCGTCAGGATGCAGCCCCGGCGCTACGGGTTGCCAGTACCAGCTCCATACCGGCCCCCTCCGCGGCACTGTGTGTGGTCGCCCGCACCCTACCGCTCGCTGCTATCGTCGCCTCGACGACCTCTTTCGTCGCCGCTTCGGCCCGGCGCCTGACCTTCCTGACTGGTCCAGTCTGCTGCGCCACGGTGTGTCTGTCTTTGAGCTAGACATGGATCAGATTTGTGCTGCTCTGCATTCCCTGTATGCTGATGCTTCTAGTGTGTCCGAACCTTATTACCCTGTTTTGCCTAGTTTAGGTGTACCTCCTATGTGTAGTCTAGACTCCCCTGTTGTGTCAAGCGTAGGACCTTCTGCCTTGTATAGTTTTGGCTCCACGCTTGATCCTCTGTCGACCGCAACTACCGCTTCTCTCTCCTTTACGCTTGACTCTGGCGCGTCTCCCTGCTTCTTCCGCGACCACACTGCGCTCTCGTCGCTTGCCGTGCCTGCCGTTGTTGAGTTGCTGACCCCTCCTCTGGTCCTGTCGTTGCCCGTAGCTACAGTACATTGCCCTTCCCTATCCAACGGTTCCCTTAGGTTCTCTTACAGACTTGCACATCCCTTCGTTCCCCAGGTTCCAAGTTGGTGCCGGCTGTCTTCAGGACCTCAGCGACACCACTACGTCCCCTGGTCATGAGCGGTACGCTGTCTGTATCGAGGCCACCTCAAGTGCCCCCCTTGCGATGTTCCCCCGGGACCCGGTGTCTGGCCTTTTTACGCTGGACACTGCTTCCCCCTCGGTAGGCATGTCCTCCCCGGGTCCTGTGTCTACCCAGGTCGCTGCGGCCTGATCGTGTCGGTCGCTCACCCACACGTCGCTTCTGTGGCACCACCGCCTAGGCCACCGTGCACTCTTGCGTCTGCGTCACATGTCTCAGCACGGTCTCGTCCTAGGTCCCCCTGAGTCGCTACCTGCCCTCCCTCCCTCGCTTGCGCTGCCGTGCACTCCCTGCGTCAAGGGCCGGCTGCGCTGTGCCCCTCATTCCTCCTCGCTTTGCCCTACCACCGCGCCACTCTAGACCCTGCACCTAGGCGTCTGGGGCCGGCCCCCGCCCCTCTTCCACGTCGAGAGCACTCCTTTCTTGTGCTCGTTGACGACTACACGCGCTACACCACGGTGTTTCCCCTAGAGCGGAAGGCCGACGTGCCTGATGTTCGTATCCCGTGGGTGCAGCAGCGCGCCTCCACTTCCGTCAACCTTTGCTGTGTTTCCACTTCGACCATGGCAGTGAGTTCGCCTCCGGTCGGCTTGGAGAGTTCTATCATGAGGAGGGCATCACCCAGTCGTACACCCAACCGGACTCCCCACAGCAGAATGGGGTCGCTGAGCGACGCATCGGCTTGGTCATGGAGGAAGCTTGTACCTCCCGTCGCTTGTCCTGGTCGAGGAGTTGGCTGACTCTAGTGGCCCTGAGGCGCAGTTCTCGCCGCCTGTTTCTCCGCTGGTGTCTCCTCCTCCGCTGTCGCAGCAGCTGCAGTCATCGTCGTAGCTGCAACAGGAGCTGCCGCCGTTGCCGCTGCAGTAGCTGTCCGTGGACTCTGGGCGTGCGGGGTTGAGAAGGGTGCTAGTCCTTGGGTACTTATCGTGGCTTGTCCCGGCAGTCCTAGGGGTTGTCACAGGATCGAATGAGGTTTGCTCAATGTTGCACTATCCATGAGTACAAGGTGCTTTTATACTTCGAGAGTACATCAGGTAACAAGGTTTCTGGTATCCAAAGGGAATAGACCCTTCTAGAAATAGAATCACCCTGCATATAGCCACGCGAGGCTATTTGCTTTAAGGGATTACGGCAAGATTGCGCTCGATATAGCGCGCCAGTACATCCCGAGTCTGGTCGGTGATATAATTATAATAACAGGATAAACCAAAGGATAAAGGAAAATGAGGAATAGGAAACCAAATGAGATGAGATAAAGACCAAATGAATCAGGATAAAAAGAGGGATGAAATAGATAGGAAATTTGGAAAGGGGAAATTGGCGGTGTCGTACTCTCACACTTCCCCCCCTCAAAGTTGGGTGGTAGAAGAAACACCCTGCTTGACAAGGTAGTCGCGAAGAGGACGACGTGTGTTACCCATGTCAAATTCAGAGACGCAGCGTCGGAAGGATCATCACCCTTCCAGCAAAGAAAAAGCTCCAGAGTGCCATTCTGACGACGACGGTGTCCGAGCAAGTAGTTGTCCCATGGCGTGGACGGACACGGGCGGCGACGGTGGTTGGCATTCGGTGTAGAGCGTGTTTGGTCTTGATAGGGTTTAAGAAGCTGGTATGGAAAGCGTTATGGATCTTCCAAGTGGCTGGTAGGCAGAAGCGGAAGGTGACTGAAGTGACCTTTGCTTCAACGACGATAGACCCGCAGAAGCAAGGTTGAAGCTTGGATGAAAGATTGCAAATGTCGAGATTATAGTGTGGATAACTGTAGTGATGAACGGCCAAGTGCTTTTGTTGTTGGATGTTCAAGAGGCGGTTGTGTGGCCGATCTTCGGGATGGTGGACGATGGCAATGAAATCATAAGCCAGTTGGACTATAGCAAGAATTGTCTGTTGCTACGGAGTGAGCAGGCTCCGTCCACAGTAAGGAAGGATGGTGTGTATCACCGTCAGTGATATATGGGCAAGTGCAAGTCGTAGTTGGAGATTTGAGTGGTTGGAACAGTATGATGTAACGTGCAGATGAATGGCTATGTTTTCTGTTCTGTGCATGCCTGAAGATCACTTGCATCTCGTCCATGCCTGGAGATCACCAAGTGTTGGTGGTATTGCAGTCGTGTCGTAGTACTGCTTCTGTAGTAGTTTTGTATCCGTTACATGCAGCTTCTGTCGAATGCTGGTCCATGCCTTGGTGTTGTCGTCAGTCGTACCGTCTTGGCATCGTAATGCTGCGGAATGGAGAGCAGAATCACTAGTAGTAACTCTGTCCACCACGCGGTCTGGTAGTCCACTTCCTTGAGTACAACAGTGCATGCGAAGTGCTGCTCAGCGTATCCCTTGTGTTTAGAACCATGCGAGGGGTTTGTACCATAAACGCGGAGCTGGTAACTTCCAGAATCGTCGCCAAAGTAGTTTCCCTCGGCGGTTGCTTGAGCAAGGAATCTCAGTTGCGTAGATATCCTAAAGTGATGGGTTAGGACATCTGGGAATATGAGGGGTATTCCCATCCTCTCCCATTTCCAAAAGAGCATTGCTGACAGCCAATCCAGTATGACCTTATGCACTTCCACTTTAGCCCGGAGGCCATCGGTAGGCATCGGTGTCTGGGCGCACATATTGCGATAGGTCTTCTCGTGCCGTCATGTGTTGTCTCATTCTGTTACTGTCCTTGAAGTAGCGTTGATGTCGAAGATGTCTCAGCTACTCAGCATCGGTGTTAAAGTCTACTCCATTTTGGCAAACAGGGGTGTTGTTGGAGATACGCGGAGTCCACTATCCGGAGTGGCGTCGGCGCTCCATTTCACGCCTATACTGTATGCTTCCGTGGAGCTGGTGCTGGTGATGGATTGGTTGTGACGCAGGTTTTATGACTTTAAGATAAGCCATAGGCCATGAGGACTTGTATACCGGTACAGTACCGTAGTCCTTCCAACCTCATCAGAGCAAATATCTCATTACCATGTTCCCTCGCATAGTGGTATCTCCTTCCCACTAGCTGGAAATCAATGCTGTGCCTGACCAGGACTTTACGATCCACTGGAATATAATCCAGCATTATCTCCATTGAGCGGAGAATCATCCATCAGGGTTTGGATATGATTGTTGTGTCGAGTCTTCTGCTGCGGCGTCGGCGGTTGCGACGATGGCGACGGCGGCAGCTGCTGCAGAGAACTCTATACAGTAAACTTGTAATGGTTGGAGGAGAATCCATCAACTCCCTCATCCCAATAGAGTTTTCCTAATGGATGTAACAGGCGTAACTACCAGGAGGACTCCACTACTACCGGTGATTGTTTCATTTGAGGGTATGAAGAGAAATTTTGCTTCTCCCCTCGATGTATCCACGGGTAGCAATTCCTGGTATGCTCATCCGTGCCTGCGATGTACGGTCGATAGAGCAGGATTGTATTGTAGTAGTCCGCATCTCCCTCATATGTTGACACCTCGTGTTGCTTGGCATTCACATGTATCGTCGAAGTTATGCTGATGCTTGTAACGCTTCGGCTTCTGGTAGAATCGCCTCTTATGCAATGTCGTAGGGTCGCTAGTGAACGAGTACTTGCCGGACTCGAGGTTAATTACTCCTTAATCTGTCAAGCATCGTGACATGCACGAAATGTTTTTCCACGCAGGTCATTAACACCTGGAATCGCGATGCATGATTGGTGTGTCGCATCGTAAGGTCAATGTTGAGACTACTCCAATCAATAACTTCGGATGGCTGAGATTCTTGATGAAGACGAAGCGATCAGCTCCTGTTACGAAGTAGTGTCTCGCTGGCCTTGACGAGACAGGCTCACTGTGTCTTCATTGTGTGCGAAATCTGCTCCTTCGTAGCAAATTGAACTTGGGAGCTTTGCAAGAGAAAACAGCTACTTCTCTGCAATCCCATAGGCTGTCGATAAATTTGTATGACGAAGTGTCTCATGAATGGAGAACATGTCTTCACGCAGCTCCATTGTTTTTCCTGGGTGAAGATCTCGCTGTGTTGATGTCGATCCATTTTTAACAAAGATGACTTCGTCAAAATAAATCGATCGTTATCGACACTAGTTAGAAGATGCGTCGATTGTGCAGTCCCTGGTCCCGAATGTTGACTCCATGATGATGATTTTCCATAGTGTAATCACCGCTGCATTCGTGCCATTGATTCCGCACCGATCCGACGATCCACGTTCTCTTGTCAGTTTTCTGCCTGCAGCTATTAGCAAGTAGCTAATACTGTGGCAGATTTCTGACTTTGCAGATGATTTGCACGCCATATTCGTGACCAAAAGAAGGAATCAGAATTTGGCTGTCCAGATAATGTGAACGGTGTCGAAGGCGGCTGATTTCTGCTTCTGCGCGTCATTCTCCCTTTGTGCTGAAGTCGCCCTTTATCTCGCCCGTTGAATCAGAAGTCGATCCGACGGTCCAAACTCCAAGCGATCTGAAGATAGACCCGAGTCGCGCTCAGCAGCTTTTGGTGCCTGTGTGGACTCACTTTTCGCAGCAATTCTCGGTCGTCAATGTCGGCTGTTGAATGATCGGACGCTCCGAAGAATTTCGCGGCTTGCGAGGTCTCGTTCCCAATCGCGCTGTAACTCGAACTCGCTCAGAAGGATTTGTTTTCCTAAGTCGATCTGAAAGGTCGAATCTCCATCGGACGGATGTCGTTGGTCGAAGCTCCACACATTTCCGCACAACTCCAAGAGTCGTGGCGAACTGCAAACTTCTCATAATGTCACAGGGAATGTTCCACCAGAAGTGTCGCGTTTGCGAGGTCAAGGCTGTTTGCCCCTACGAAAATATTGGCTCCGTCGATGTAATGCATCGAAATGAGTCGAAACTTAATATGAAAGAGCATTGTACTTACAGGAATTGAAGTTTCGACACCATCCTCGGCGTGCCCCTGGGGGCCCAGCGGTTAAGCGTTGAGTTGAAACCTTGGCTCTGATTACCAAGTGTCACATGATCGAATGAGGTTTGCTCAATGTTGCACTATCCATGAGTGAAAGGTACTTTTATACTTCCAGAGTACATCAGGTAACCAGGTTTATGGTATCTTAAGAGAATAGACCCTTCTAGAAATAGAATCATCCTGCGTATAGCCACGCGAGGCTATTGGCTTTTAAGGCATTACGGCAGGATTATGCTAAATATAGCACGCCAGTACATCCCGAGCCTTTTCGGTGATATAAATATAATAACAGGATAAACCAAAGGATAAAGGAAAATCACGAATAGGAAACCAAATGAGATGAGATAAAGACCAAATGAATCAGGATAAAAAGAGGGATGAGATAGAAAGGAAATTTGGAAAGGGAAATTGTTGTAACCGTATCATACTCTTACAGAGGTGGCACCGGTGCTGGAGAGGGTTCTCGTTTTGGGAGTGCTGAAGTGGAACGTTCCGGAGGTAGCGGTGGTGCAGCTGGAGGTTCTGGTGCCGGAGTGGAGCCGCAGCATCAGTCGCTGCCGGTGTCCGCCCTTCGTCTGCTCTGCCTTCCCTCCCCTGACCACCCGCTCGTGCCTTCCCCACCGTCGGACTCGTCTCCGGCTCATTTTTCTCCACGTTCTCCTCCTGTGTCTCCTCCTTTGTCTCCTGACCCGACGCCTCCATCCCACTTCTGGTCTCACCGTCCCTTTCGTGCTCGTCTTGTCTCTCCTGTCTAGCGCTCTCACCATATGTTGCTTTGTTCCCATGCGTCTCCTCCTCCCCCCCTCCCCTTCCCTCCTCTGTTGTTGCTCGTTGTCGCTCCACCTCCTCTGTCTGACTACCCTTGTGCCGCTCGTCCTCTTGTTCCTCAGGTCCTTGCCTCCCTCGTTACCGACTCGTCTGTTCCTGTCTCGAGTCTTGACGCTCTTGTCGCTGCCGTCGCTGACTTCGCCTCTACCCAACGCCTTGACTACGCCACAGCTCTGGTCTCTGGACCGACCTGCACTCCGTCCATCAGGGGTGCTCCTGCCCTTGGAATTGATGTCCTAGATGACAGGCACTATGAGCTTGCTTTCCTGTCTGAGGCCCCTCCCCACCTCTGCTCCATGCTGCTAGTCCTTGAGGGTGACCCAGCGCCCTTGACATCCCGACCCCTCGCACTTATGCTGAGGCGACCTCGGGAACCTAAGCCTCTCAGAGGATAGCTGCCATGGAGAAGGAGAAGACATCTTGGAGATCCACCAGCACCTACGTCGACGCTGTTCCCCCACCTGGGGTGAACGTAGTCGATGGCCAGTGGCTCTTCAAGGTGAAGCGCCCCCCTGGAGAGCCGCCTAAGTTCAAGGCGCCCTATGTGGCCAGAGGCTTCAGTCAGCGCGAGGCTATGGACTTGTTTCAATTCGCCCCGACCACAAAGATGACTACTCTTCGGGCGCTGCTACACGTAGCAGCACAGCACGACTACGAGCTACACTCCCTCGACTTCTCCACAGCGTTCCTTCAGGGCAGCCTACACGAGCAGGTCTACCTGCGCCGTCCACAGGGCTTCACCGATACCTTCCCTCCTAGGACCCAGTGGCTCCTCCGGCGCCCGGTCTACGGCCTGCGACAGGCGCCTTGTGAGTGGCACGACACACTGCGTGCTACGCTAGCTGACCTGCAGTTATACTCGTCGTCTGCAGACCTCTCGCTCTTCGTTCGTGCTGCCTAGACCCCATTCTACATCCTTGTCTACGTAAACGACCAAGTCTTCGCTACTGCAGACAGAGACACACTGGCCTCCGTGAAGGCTGAGCTACTGAGGAGACACACCTGCTCTGGCCTAGGAGAGCTGCACCACTACCTTGGCCTGCAGATCTCCAGTGCGCACCATCACTCTTACACAGTCACACTTGGTGCACCAGGTCCTTCAGAGGTTCGGCCTTCAGTTCTCTTCTGCACAGCCCACACCTCTACCATTAGACCACAGGCTCTCAGCTTCTGTTCCTGAGGAGTCTGTAGAGCCTACTTGTCCTTACGCCGAGCTGGTGGGTTGGCTCATGTACCCGATGACTTGCACTCGTCCAGATCTAGCATACCCTATCAACATCCTGGCGTGCTTTGTGGCCACAGGGAGACACCTACCCTCTTACTGGGCACACAGATGCTTCGTGGGCCGACGACACTGAGAATTTCAGGTCCTCCCAGGGCTATTGCTTTAAACTTTGTTCAGGTGCTATCTCGTAGAGGTCCACTCCCTCCTCGTCTGTTGCCCAGTCTAGCTGTGAGGCAGAGATCTACGCCGGTGCCATGGCGGCACAGGAGCTCCGCTGGCTGATGTTCTTGCTTACTGACTTTGGTGAGCAGCCTAGCTCTTTCCCGGTCCTGCACGCTGACAACAGGGCTATGATCCTCCTGTGTCAGGAGTCTCGATTCGAGGGTAGAGCGAAGAACATCCAGCTGCGGTACTTCCTCCTGCGCGAGCTACAGCAGCGTCGCCAGGCCTGCGTAGTACACTTAGCCTCAGGTGCCAATACAGCTGATATCTTTACGAAGGCGCTTGCGCCTAAAGATCATCAGCGGCACTGTTTGCAGCTTGGTCTAGTTCTTGTAGCTCCTCACTTGCTAGGACCTTGATTGTATATTCCTTCTTGACTGGCCTCGTGGTTGCCGGACTAGTAGTGCCGCCCTGGCTTGCTCTTGTCGAGTTTGTACTCTTGTTGACTGGTCTTCGGATCCTTGTCTCAGAGGTTGGACTAGTAGTGCCGTCCTGAGTTGCTTGTCTCTTGCCAGGCACTGCCCCTTGTCCAGTCTAGGGGGTGTGTCAAACACATTTGTATATGTTGCTGTAGACTAGATTGGGGCATGCCTTAGCGAGTACAATATTTTAGGTCAAAACCATCATGTACCATGTTTTCTAATCTGATTCTGCTACTCTAAGAGGATCCTCCAAAACGGACACAATGTAGTGCGCCCTTATAGTGCAGAAAACATTCCTACAGCACCAAGGATCTCACCACGGTATGATATCCGTGGCTTAAGAGTGTAGATAACACGACACGAACGTCCCCCCCATTTCGCGTCAGTTTTTTCCTGTGGCCTCTCACCCTCCAATCATCTAAGCCCCCTTTTCTTGACCTTTGCGTTCCCACCCTAAGCCGCTTTGAATGTGTACCGCGGCTATGTGGCTCCCAAATACAACCCATCTCAAATTTAAACCCATTTCACAGCACACAAATTGACTCGGTTTGTATAGTTCCGGCGCATAGATACTGTAGCCATTACAGTCCTTAAACCTTGATGCAGTATATAGTTGAATCTCTGCCATAGAAGCGGTACATAGCCCAACACGACATCGATGGTGAGAATTTGTTTACCCTCCCTTGTTGCACATCTCAGAGTTACGGAATTAACTATATAGAGAGATACAGGGTGGTTTTGTGCTGAGGGTTTGTACTCTCTAAGAGTAGGCACCTATCTAGCATATAATAACATATGCATATATGTTTGACACACCCCCTAGGCTAGATAAGGGGCACTGCCTGGCAAGAGACACGCAACTCAGTGTGGCACTACTAGTCCAACCTGTGAGGCAAGGTTCCGAAGACCAGTCAGCTGGAGTACAACCTAAACAAGAGTAACCCAGGGCGGCACTACTATTCCAGCCACAGGAACAAGAACCACAAGGCCAGTCAAGATAATATAAGAAGAAGTACACAATAAGAGTTCTAGAAAAGGAGAAGCTACTGGACCTAGACCAAGCTGTACACAGTGCCGCTGATGATCTTTAGGTGGAAGCACCTTAGTAAAGATATCAATTGTGTTGGCACCTGAGGCCCAGTGTACTATGCGGGCCTGGCAACACTGCTGCAGCTCGCACAGGAGGAAGTACCGCAGCTGGATGTGCTTCGCTCTGCCCTCTAGTTGAGGTTCCTAACACAGGAGGATCATGGCCCTTTTGTCAGTGTACAAGACCGGGGCAGAGCTAGGCCACTCACCTAAGTCTGTAGGCAAGAAAGTCAGCCAGCGGAGCTCCTGTGTCGCCATGGCACCGGTGTAGATCTCAGCCTCATAGCCAGACTGTGCAACGGACGATGAACGGGTGGACCGCCATGAGATGGCGTCTGCACCAAGGCTAAAGCAGTAGCCTTGGGAGGACCTGAGGGTCTCAGCATCATCTGTCCACAAAGCGTCTGTGTGCCCTGTATGGACCACTGACCTGTGTCCTCCTAGCACTAGCCCCATGCCTGATGTACTTGCTAGATAACCAGGGCTCTTGACATCAGAAAAAATATGTCTGCTTGATTGATTTTCAGACTCTTTTTTAGGCGTTCCTCTTATTTTTTAGAGACATATTTTTCGAATTTATGATGCCCTCGATACTGAATTATAGTCATTCTGAATATTCAGAATGTGTGTTCTTGTTCTTATGATTTTACAGACTTAGCAAATACGTTCCTCTGAAACCGATTACTGTGAAGCTGCATCCAGCCCCCCCGAAATCCCCGCGAGTACAGCGAATCGCCCGTCGGCATGCCTAGTGGGGCATCATTACTTACAGTTTCGGTGCCTGCACAGCGTCGAGGAGACAAGTGCTGACTCATATGTTGCTCACTGTGTGGCACCGCAGTGGGTGATTTAGTCAGCCGTGTAGTCTCATTGGCCCATCCCCTTCCAACACACAACGACTCTCCACAGTTGCCCTCCATACAACTTTGCAAGGATAGTGCATCCATTCATTGGCAGCATCTCTCTCCCCCATTGGCTTGTCCTATTAGACAGGGCAGAGCCCCTCCCATTGGCTTGTCCTGCTAGGTAAGGCAGCGGGGCCTCCCCAATGGGCTTGTCCTATTAGCCATAGCAACATACTCTCCCATTGGCTTGTCGCAACATGCATTCCCAGCTGGCCTCCCCACGAAGCTTTGTCTTAGAGGGATCATTCTACTCTACACCATTGAAACGGGCTGCGGTTCGATGCATGTTGAAAGAGAGGTGGGGAACTCCCTTTCTTCTTCATCTTTCTCTTCGACAAGCTCCTCTGTTTGCCACTATGCCCTCATTTCACAATCGTTACCACACCCAGGTTAGACCTGCTCCATAGCGTATCTCACTCATTTGCTGCGCCAATCAGTTTTAGATGGCTGGCAGTGCCACCACTGATGACGGCGCTGCTGCCATAGCTCACCCCATTCCCGCTATTGCACCCCCAATGAGGGGGCTGGATTTTCTACGCCAGCCTCTGCCTATGCGAGAGACACCAGAGGCCGTGCCCGTGCCAGCTGTAAGTTCCCCAGCCAAGCCTCTGCCTTTCTCTGACTTACTCCCGGAGATTGAAGATGAGCCTTTACTTGCATCCACTCCGCCTGCCTCTCTTTGCTCTCCCACTGCTGTCATAGGGATCCCTTCGCCTCCACTCTCACTAGCCATGATCTCAGCGCTGCCTTCAAGACTGCTCACTGGAAGGTACACGCAAAGCACCATTCTATTCGCGCATACCCGTGTTCCTCACATCAGGCTAGAGACTTCCCGACCTGCTGCTGATGCAACGCCATCTGCGACCCAAGAGGCGGGAACGTCTGTTTTGGCATCTGATCCGAAGCCGAGCACGGGAAGCCACTCTCGTCTCATCCCCGACCCAGATGCACTTCTTGCTGAACTGAAGGCGAAGGCCGAAGAGCAGTGGGTGCGAAAATTCCCCTGGCTGCTCATCGACCAACGCTCCGACAGACGTCCGTGCATGAAGTGTCGATTGTGCATGGCGCACGCTCCTCCAAAGTGGCAGTACGGCAAGTACGGCAATGTAGGTGTCGACATTCAGAAGCAGTCGATGGTGAAGCACTCCCAAAGCAAGAAGCATGAGGCTGCGGAGGATCGGATGGGCTAAACACTGTGCAGTCGAGCATTGTCGACATCAACGACAACCAGGGAGCCGACGCGGCTCAGGCAGTTGATGCTTGTTGTGCTTTGGATTTGCAAGTCTAATGCTTCTATTAGACTCTAATGATCCATCATCTCTATGATCTCCGCACTCCCCACATCCTCGAGGAATCCCTAGGGTCTTACCAATCTGAGTAAGTCGGGCTCTGCTATCGTTTTGGTTGACTCTAATGTTAAATATCTCTCACCGTTGTCTTTATAGCGCTGCATGTACGGTTTCAAGCAAATCACAGAAGCACTCGCCGTTTACCTACGATCATAGCACATGAAGCACATTCAACAGTCGCCGTTCGTGGGCATCCAGCTGGATGAGAGCACCGACAGGAGGCAGGGTAAACACATGATTGTGTACCTCGCCTTCTTGAAGAACGCCAAGGTGGTGACCGAGTTTTTCGGGCACCTATCAGTTAAGAGGTGTGATGCGAGCTCTCTCCTGACGCTGCTGCCGGACCACCTCGAAGCCACCGGCGTAGACCTGAACAAGATCAATGGCATCAGCACTGATGGGGCCGGCGTCATGACGGGGGCGAACCGGGGCCTAGTCGCTCAGCTCTGCGCCAGGGTCCCGCATCTCGTGTCCTGTCATTGCATCACCCACAGGTGAGCTTGTTGAATTATACAGTCGTATGGTGGTACCATGGCATCCAAAAACATCCCTAATCCTAATAACGTGCTCTATTCAGAGAGGCGCTCGCGGCTAAGGACGCTGCCAACGATTGTCCCGACCACGAGATCGTCGACAAGGTCGTCCGAAGCCTAGCCGACATCCTTGGCCGCTCCATTGTTGTGTACTCAAGATTACACAAGCTGCAAAATTTTATCCATGACACGACACTTGAAATGCAGGCTATCAAAGACATTCGTTGGTTGTCTTGCGGTGATGCCATTCAGCGTCTCGTGCAAGTCTGTTCGGCTGCAGTGTTGCTGTTGTATGAGTTCGATGAGGACATGTGCCATGCCATTAGCAGCTTTAAGTTCCACTTCCTTCTATTTTTCTAGCTGATGTTCTCAAGGAGCTCAACAACTTGAACAAGAAGTTCCAGCGCTGTGCGGTGAGTGATTGCCCTGCGTGAATTTTTTTATATCTTGTCCCTAAAAATAATAAAATTTGTGTCATCCCTTGAACTTTTTTACCTTATGCCCTTCCCACAGGTCGACATCACCAAGGTGGCCCAGCTGGTAGAGAACACATGCAACATCCTCCGCTCTCGCTACTTTGGCGAGGATTCCAAGCTACTCACCGAGTTATTGGAGGAGCATGGCCCGAAGAACAAGCGGATGGTGACAGTGGAGGGCATTGACGGCGCTGGCAACCCGACGGCTCACACCTTCAAGCTGCATAAGAAGGCTCTGCCAAGCCAGAAGAGTGAGGGAGACACGGAGTCATGCATATCCTTTGTCACCCTATTTGTGCAGGCCATCATCCGCAACTTGGAGTCACGGATGGAGAGCCTCAATAGTCTTCGTTGGTCGAAACTGTTCTTCCCGACGCCTACCCCGACTCCATCGCAAAGCGCGACCGTCTGTACGTGGAGTGGTTCGGTTCACTAAAGGTCCTCTTCAACGCCGCGCAGTGTGCCTTGTCGGGTGAGGATTTTTCCACTTAACCTTACATTAACCATGCACTTGGAAGCCCTCACCACCCCTCCCACCTTGTGAGGTGTCAGGCTGTGACTTATATTATTACTTGTGGTTATTTACCCTCCCTTGTTCAGGAGTTGATTGGGGCAAGGTAGAAAGGGAGCTGCCTCGATTCACATGCATGCTCCACAGTCATTACAAGGATACATCATTCCACAACTGCTTGAAGAATATTCTCAGATCCGAAGACTGGCGCACCTCCTACCCCAACCTCGTCCACTTGTGGGAGGCTATTGCTGTTCTGCCTCTCAGCACAGTAGAGTGCGAGCGCGGCTTTAGCTGCCAAAACATCATTAAGTCTTGGTTGCGTGTTAATTTATGTGATGTCTGACTGGTCGACCTGATGTGCATGTCGTTGCTAGAGTACCCGATTAAGTGGGAAGATGTCATGGCTCATTTCCGTGCTCCAGTTCAGCGGCGGGAGGCAACAAATGTCCTGATTCCCCCCTTGAGCTGCCTCTCAGCCAGAAGAGGAAGAAAGACAAGGCGGTCAGCAAGAAGAAGAAGCGTCTAAAGAACAATGATGAGGCCATAGACGTGCGCGGCACTATATATGTAGATTGTGATTCTGAGTAGGTAGGATTGTTCTTGCCTAATGATTAGGTGAAATACTTAGAAATGCAAGGCTGAAACTTCTGATTTCCTAGAAACTCTACTCCAAAACCTATGATCATTAAGAAACTGAGACCCCAAAGGTGCTCCCCAGCTCGAGATCCTTGTTTCCTAGAAGGATCGAACGTCCTTGGAGAACTACTGGATGCCCCAGGCACAAATCGAGATTTGTCGGGTATTATGCGTCTGCCTTTAGTCATGCAATGTGCGTGATGTCATCGATCTTAACTAAGACCATACCCAGGAGAGGGGGGAGTGTAAGGAAATTATGTTTCCTTATCCCTGATTTAGTTTGGTAAAGTTAACACCACCATAACGGGGTCGCAGAGCAGTTCTGCCACAAAAATCATATCGTACCACCCAAAATGTGGCCTTCTACTGAGCTGCATACATTTCGCGTGCCTTGCAGTTTCATGCGTGGCAGTTGCGGTCCGCACCGATTTGCAGTCACACATCTCAGCTCTGGCGATCTTCGACGGTGTGCTCCAGGCCTAGCTCTATTCTTGCTCTCAGTTGTTTTTTCTTTAGTACCAATTTCTAATACTCTCTGTTTGCACCACATAACATGTGATGATAATCCTCGGATAGGATTTGAATAATGCAATACAAAGGTAGTGATTAAGGTGTGTCAAATACAAGTGAGGCATGAGGTTAAACACAAGCACAGCTAGCCTAGCCAGGAACCTTGAGGATGGGCCACGAAACCCACGCAAGGTGGTTTGAGCACCTCGGGGCTCGAAGATGTCGGGCGCAACTCCACGTATGGGTTGGGGGGTCTCGAACATAGTTTAGGACCTAGGTTGTCGGGTCGAGCCTGGACTTCCAGGGTTGTATGTGGTGTTAACGAGGATTTGCTAAGGGAATGGAATTTCCTTACACGTTCCCCCCTCCTGGACGAGACCATCAGATTGATCATGTAAATAGGCCTCCACCAGCTATGAGGACACACATGTCATCGTCACACGTGCGGTCAACCCATCCAAGCAGGAACTCCAAAACCCGTTGACCATGGTCGCGACGGATTTTGTGGGAGAGAATCTATTGACGTTTTGTAGTTGGCTCAGGAACAGGTCTGATTAATGGATAGATGCATTGACGGTCGAGATCAGACGTGTTCGCAACAAACTGTCGAAGCAACCTGGCGTGGAAGGAATCATGGAAATGATAGTCGTCCAATAACAGTAATTCTGTTGTAAAAGGTGTCACCATCTGAACAATTCGGAAGGGTCCACAGAATCTCGGGCAAAGTTAATGTGGCAAATCAGGCATGACTAATTGCCTAGGGGACAATGGTAAATCCCGTCTATGATTGTTTGTGTACCGTTGGACAATCAGGTTGGCGTTGGAAGTGGCCTCAGTGGCTCTTTCTCTAGGATGTCAATAAGTCTTTAACGAATTGTTGTGACCGTGGGGTGGGACTTTTAAGTAAGGGTGTAGTGGGAGTCGTGGGGTTGAAACCATGTATTAGGAAGAACGGGGATTGGGCATTTGTGGAAGAGGGGACATTATTGTACGCGAACTCTATTAATGGGAGAGAATCTTCCCATTGAGTCGGGTCGATACAAGTTGTCCATTTCAGCTGCTCCATAGTTTGGTTTGTCATTTCTGTCTGACCGCCGGTTTGTGGGTGCTATGCTGTGGACGGTTGGAGACGTGCGCCATACTGTTCACACATACTTGTCCAGAAGTTGGACATGAATCCGGGGTCATGGTCGCTCACGATTGCCTTTGGGAATCCGTGCAGGCGAACGATGGTTGAGATGAACAGCTTGGCTGTTTGTTTGGCTGTTATCGTCGTTCAGTTAGAGGTGGTTGGCCCGGTGGTTGTTAGAGGTGAAGAATGGGTATGTGGTATAGAAGGGGGTAAATAGTTCAGTTAGCAATGGATACGCTTGCGCGATTAGTATGACGGATGTATGAGTAGTCGGTCGGGAAAGGGCATCGCTAATAATATTTTCCCCTTCTTATAGGTGATGCGGTAGTGGAATTTGGACTCAAGGTATTCGAGCCAACAGATCTGACGTGGATTGAGGATCGTTGAGCTTGGAGGAATAGTAGGGACTTGCGGTCTGTTCGGAATGTGATGTTGGCACCTAATAAGTAGCAGCGCCATGTCTTGAAAGCGTTGACTATAGAGAGCATTTTCTTGTCGTGAATGGGAAATTTTGTACAAGGCCTTGGAGTTTCCGCGGGTCGTAGGCGAAATCTTGTAACAACACTGCACCAACAACGATGTCACTGGCATCTGTAACCATTTCTTAAGGACAATCTTGGTTGGCAATGCGAAGAAAAGGTGGTGGCACGAGGAAGGCTTTCAGTTGGTTGAACGCAGTTTGCTGCCTCTCCCTCCACTCATAAAAACTCATGTTTGCAACAGGTTGGTTAGTGGGGCAGCTGACTCCGCCATTTTAAGGATAAAATGACACGCGAAGTTGAGAAGCCCATAAAACTTTGCAGCTCCTTGCTGTTAGTCGGCATCTCCCTGTTCTGAAAAGGGGTGATTTTTCCCGTGTCGATTTTCAAGCCTTCAGTAGAGATCACGTGCCCTAAAAGCTCCAGCTCCTCTCTATAAAAAAAAAAAACGCACTTAGAACCCTTGGTGATAAGTCAATGTTGATTGCAGAGGATAAATACTACTTGCAAGACCTTCAAATGATGCTCCCGAGTTTTGTTGTAAACTAGGATATCATCCAGGTAGACGATGATGCGCTTGTCCATTAGCGAGCGGAAGACTTCATTCATGGTCAGGTTGAAAAGTTGAGGGCGCGCTCGTCAACCCAAGCGACATCAGTGTATATTTATAACTCTTGTAGTGGGTACGAGATGTAGTCTTCGGAATATCAGCTTCGACGACGCGGATTTGGTGGTACCCTCCTCGCAGGTATATTTTCGAGAAGATTTTAGCCCCACGAAGTTGGTCTATGAGATCGTCAACTCGCGAAAGCAGGTAACGAGACTTAATGGTAATATTGTTTAGCGCTTTGTAGTCCATACACATCCGCAGGCCTCTGTCCCTTTTGGGGGTGAAGAGAAATGGGGATGCGTAGGGTGACGTGGATGGGCTGATGATTCTTTTCTCGAACAGATAATCCAGTTTTGCAAGTAGCTCCTGTAATTCCGGCTAGCTCACCCTCCACTGCGATCGGACGGTCGGTTGTGCGCTAGGTTCTAGCTTGGTGGTGTGATCGTTTGGTCTTTCTTATGGCAGGTTGGGTGGTAGGTTATCAGGAAATACAGTGGCGGAAACAATTGTCCACATGTTTAGCATATTTTTACATTTTGACGAGCTGTACGCTATAAATATTAAGCCTTAATTCATGGTGGCCATACACGCAGAGAGGAGCAGTAAGAGCACTCACTCAAATCTCCTAAAACCAGAGTAGTATATTTCATGGTCCTTCAAGACGACAACATTTAATAACAGCACATCCGGACAATTTGTACCGGGGACAGGCAACAAACTAGTTACTAGCAAAACTAGTACCTAGTCAACCGACACTTGGCCTTGATCACCACCTACACCCTCCTAGGCATGTTATCTACGAGGTTAGTGCAAACCTTTACAGGGATCTTCTCGCACTCTTCCTGGACCCACGCTTTTGCATAAGGGGGTGAGCACTAGGAAAATCGCGAAGTATTTGAACGTATGCAAGAGTACTGTGCACGATTTCATGTTGAATGTTATCTCTAAGACTAGCCATGCTGAGGTGTAGCCAAAGATGCCATTAGTCGATTGGTCTCGTCTTATCATGGATCGTCTTCATCGCACCGTTGTAGGTAAAAATTACGAGCAGAGTGGCGAAAAATTGCGTATCTGCCACGAAACTTAGGGTAACATAGCACGGTTGACAGTGCATCCTTGCACTATTAGAATCATGCTAGGATCCATATGTCTCTGAGCGGTGTAGCAGTCGAAGTAGTCGTGACTGGTGGGGAAAAATATCTGGGTTCAGGTCTGGTGAGGAAGAGGGTATTTTTCCTGAAGGACCATGAAATATACTACTATGGTTTTAGGAGATTTGAGTGAGTGCTCTAAATGCTCCTCTCTGCGTGTATGGCCACCATGAATTAAGGCTTAATGTTTATAGCGTACAGCTCGTCAAAATGTGAAAATATGCTGAACATGTGGACAATTGTTTCCGCCACTGTATTTTCTCATACTTACACATGATCTTTGCCAGATCCTCGAGCACTGCAGCAGACAGCTTCTTGAGGTCAGTCTGTTCCACCACAGCCATAGGCGCAATCCATCGGATGACATAGACGTCCACTCCCTTCGTCATCACATCCCATCCCGCCCCGACCCTTCCGACCACCGAGCTGCACTGCCACGCCAGCTTTAGCTCTCCCCTCTGAGCCGGCGCTCCCGGTGGCAGCCTTCACCGCTCTCCACCGCACTCCACTATTCTCCACCACTCTCCGCCGCTCTCCACCGCGCTCCACAGCACTCCACCGCTCCCCACTGCACTCCACTGCACTCCACCGCTTTTCACTGCTCTCCGCCGCCTTCCTTCGCCTTTCCTCTTCTCCCTATCAGCGGCAGTCAGCTGCTGCAACCGTGGTGATGGTGGACTCCCTGCCTGAACGTGGAGGGCGAGGCGATCAACTTCGAGGTGCGGCTCGTCGACCTTCGCCGTCACCTTACAGGTCAGTGCCAGGACGGTCACTCCCTGGCTGTTCATGTCGATGGCCTGCTTCCCCGCCCTACTGCACCTGTTGCCCTCCCTGATACTCCCACCACTGCTGAGCGTGAGGCATTTTCTGCAGCTGCGCTTGCTTGTGCTGTCTAGGAATCGCGCGACGCCGTCGCGCAGCTTGCTATTAGTCACGCACTTCCCCTGTCTGAGCGTCCTCGCTTTACCACTGTAGCGAACGCCCAGGAATTCTTAGATGCAGTCATCGCACGCTATTCCACCCCCGCCTCAACCTCTGCTGGCCGCCTGATCCTCCCCATGTTGTTCCCCGATCTTGCGTCCTTACCCACTGTCGGCGATCTTGCCACTCACCTCCACGCACTTGAGACTAGCTACTGCACTGCTAGCACTGAGGCCCAGCTCATGGCCCTTCCGCCGCCGCTCCGTGCTACCCTCTACCTCATTGCCACGCGCCTTCTCGACTGCCTAGCCACTGCCCATGACCACTTCCTTAGTTAGCACCCGGATGACCTCACCCTCCCTGCCTTTGTCACCGCCCTGTCTGTGATAGAGACCTGCCAGTGGACAATCGATCCGTCTAGCGGTACTGCGCCGGTCCCTATCTTTTAGGGCTATGCTTCCTCTCAGTGCTCTTCCTCTAATGTCTCTACCGCTGTTGCTAAGACTGCCGCTGCGGCCTCAGCGCAGCCGCGTCCGAGTAAGGGCCACCGCCCCAAGGGGGGGTGTGGCGGAGGGAAGGGGGGTGCAGGTGGGGAGGGTGGAGGAGGTGCGGGCGGGGACGGTGGCTCGGATGAGGGGACCAGGGCTGGTGCCCTGGAGCAGCGGCCGCAGCAGCCGCAGCCTCAGCAGCAGCAGCAGCTGTAGACTCGGTAGCAACAGCAGCAGCCGCAGCAGCAGTCACAGCAGCAGCAGCAGTCGTCGTGGGGTCCCCCGCCACCGTGGTGGACTGGCGGCGCTGGTGGTAGTGGTCGTGTTGGTGGGGGGCGCAGCTCGGTGTCGGGTGGCAATTCCAGTGTGGTCACCTGTCAGTACTAGCTTCAGACCGGCCCCCGCCGCGGCACAATCTGCGATCGTTCCGGCCACATCGCCACTCGTTGCTACCACCGCCTGGATGACCTCTTCCGTCTCCGCTTTGGTTCCACGTCAGACCCTCCTGACTGGTACACCATGGCGCGCCGACGTGTGCCTGTCTTTGAGCTTAACATGGATCGGATTAAGAATGCTATGTCTGTCATGTATGCTGATGACTCTAGTGTGATTGGGCCCTATTACCTGGTGTTGCCTAGCGTAGGTGTGACCCCTATGCGTAGTCTAGGCTCCCTTGCTACATCAAGCGTAGGGCCCCCTACCGTATTTAGCCTACGCTACTCGCTAGCCCCTCCGCCGGCGGACGCCACTGCTTTGCTCTCCTTTATGCTCGACTCTGGTGCGTCCGCTTGCTTCTTTCGCGACCACATTGCGCCCACGTCGCTTGCTGCCCCCGCCGCTGTAGCGCTTGTAACCCCTCCTCAGGTCCGGTAGTCGCCCATAGCTCCACAACCCTCCCCTGTCCGGCGGTCCCCTCGGGCTCTCTTACAGGCCTACACATCCCCTCGTTCTCCAGGAACCTAGTTGGTGTCGGCTGTCTTCAAGACCTCGCCGTCACCACTACATTCCCCCGACATGAGCGGTACGCGGTCTGTACCGAGGCCGCCACTGGTGCCCCTCTAACCATGTTCCCCCGAGACCCTGTATCTGGCCTATTTACGCTTAACACTCCACCCCCACTGGTGAGGGCGTTCCCTCAGGTGTCAACGTCGATCCAGGTTGTTGCATCTTGCTTGTGTCAGTCGCTCACTCACCCGTCACGTCTATGGTACCACCGCCTAGGTAGCCGCGCACTCCCGCGTCTACATCACATGTCCCATCACGGTCTTGTCTTTGGTCTTCGTGCGTCGCTCCGTGCCCTTCCTCCCTCGCCTGCACTGCCGTGCACGCCTTGCCTCGAGGGCCGGCTACGCTGTTCTCGTCACTCCTCCTCGCTTCCCTCTACCACTCCGCCACTCCAGACCCTGCACTTGGAAGTTTGGGGCCCAGCCCCCGTCCTTGGGCCACGTCGAGAGCGCTACTTCCTAGTGCTTGTCGATGACTACACGCGCTATACCACGGTGTTTCCCCTGGAGCAGAAGGCCGACGTGCTTGACACTCTTATCTCGTAGGTCGTAGTTGCGTGAGTCCACCACAGCCTCCCTGTGCTGCGTCTCCACTTCGACCGTGGCGGCGAGTTTGCCACCGGTCGGCTTGGCTAGTTCTGTCGTGCGGAGGGCATCACCCAATCGTACACCCTGCCGTACTCCCCACAGTAGAATGGGGTCACAATGCGACGCATCTGTTTGGTCATGGAGGTGGCTCATACCTCCATGATCCGTGCCGGTGCACCCCATTTTCTATGGCCGTTCGCTGTTCACTACGCCACTCACCAACTTATCCTGTGGCCGCAGTCCCAGCGGCCGCAGGTTTCGCCGACCCTCCTCTGGACCAGGTTCCCTGGTGACGCGTCAGCATTCCACGTCTGGGGCTGCCTCGCTCACGTCCGTGCCTCCGGCACGGACAAGCTCACAGCCCGCACTGTCCCCTGTGTCTTCCTTTGTTTCCCCCTTTGTCGCATCTAGCTGGCACTTTTACCTCCCGCCTTCTCACCACTTCTTTCACTCTCGTGCTGTCACTTTTGACGAGTCTGCCTCCTTCTACCACCGCTTTCTCCACCGAGGTCTCCTGGTTTCCCCGCCCCTGTTTCTGGTTCCCACTCCTCCGGTAACCCTAGCTCCTCTCCCTCCCCATCCTGTCCCACCTGGTGTGTCTCACGTCACTCCCCTCCCATTGGTGGTCCCGGTGGAGGAGTCCGCTGACTATGGGGGCCCCGCGGCTTCAATTTCGCCGGTGCTGGAGAGGGTTCTCGTTCTGGGGGTGCTAGTCCTAGGGCTCCTTTCGTGGCTTGTCCCGGCGTTCCTAGGGGTGGCACCACTGTTGGAGAGGGTTCTTGTTCTGGGGGTGTTGGAGTGGGGCGTTCGGGAGGTAGTCATGGTGCAGCTAGAGGTTCTGGTGTCGGTGTGGAGCAGCAGCAGCAGTCGCAGCCGGTGTCTGCCCTTCCCCTCCTCAGACTTCCCTCCCCTGACCGTCCGCGTTCGCCTCCCCCACCGCCGCCTCTCGTGCCTGTCTGCGGCCCAGTGTTTCCTCCGCCGGACTCGTCTCCGGCTCGTTTTTCCCCTCATTCCTCTCCTACGTCTCCTCCTCTGTCTCCTGACCTGACACCTTCGTCTTACGTCTGGTCTCGCCGTCCCTCCCGTGCTCATCCTGTCTCTCTTGTTCGGCGCCCTCACCTTATGTTGCTTCGTTCCCACGCGTCTCGTCCTCCCCTCATCCCGTCGCCTCCTCCGTCGTCTCTTGTTGTCACTCCGCCTCCTCTGTCTGACTTCCTTCGTGCCCCTAGTCCTCTTGTTCCTCGGGTCCTTGACTCCCTTGTTACCGACACGTTTGTTCCTGTCTCGAGTCTTAACGCGATTGTCGTTGCCGTCGTTGACTTCGCCTCTACCTGCCGTCTTTGACTACGCCACCGCTCTGGACTCTGACCCTGCCCGTCCTCCGTCCGTCGGGAGTGCTCCTACCCTTGGCAGTGACGTCTTGGAGGACCAGCAATACGAGCTTGCTTTCCTGTCCGAGGTCGAGCCTCATCTTTGCTCCATGCTGCTAGTCCCTGAGGGGGACCCAGATGCCTTTGACATTCCGACCCCTCACACTTACGCGGAGGCAACCTCGGGGCTCTGGGCCTCTCGGTGGATAGCTGCCATGGACGCGGAGATGGCATCTTGGAGATCCATCGGCACCTATATTGACGCAGTTTCACCATCTAGGGTGAACGTTGTCGAGGCCAGTGGCTCTTCAAGGTGAAGCGCCCTCCTGGAGAGCCGCCGGTGTTCAAGGCGCACTACGTTCCTAGAGGCTTCAGTCAGCACGAGGGTGTTGACTTCTTCCAGACCCTCGCTCCGACCCCTAAGATGACTACTCTTTAGGCGTTTGTATACATAGCAGCACAGCGTGACTACGAATTGCACTCTCTCGAATTCTCAACAGCGTCTCCTCAGAGGAGTCTGCACGAGCAGGTCTACCTGCATCGCCTGCTAGGCTTCACCGGCACCTTCGCCCCGGGGACCCAGTGGCTCCTTCGACGTTTGGTTTACGGCCTGCGCGCGAGTGGCACGACATGTTGCTTGCTACGTTAGCTGACCTGCAGGTCTTCCCGTCCTCAGCAGACCCCTCACTCTTCATTCATACTGGCCAGACCCCGTTCTACATCCTTATCTACGTAGATGGCCTGATCTTGCTACTGTAGACAGAGACGCACTGGCCTCCGTGAAGGCTGAGATACTGAGGAGACACACTTGCACTGACCTAGGAAAGCTGCGCCGCTATCTTGGCCTGCAGATCTCGAGGGACAGAGCAACGCGCACCATCACTCTCACACAGTCATACTTGGTGCGTCAGGTCCTTTAGAGGTTCGGTCTTCAGTTCTCCTCAGCACAGCTCACACATCTGCCAGTAGATTACAGGCTCTCGGCTCCAATACCTGGGGAGTCTGTAGAGCCTAATGGTCCGTACGCAGAGCTGGTGGGTTGCCTCATGTACCTGATGACTTGTACTCGTCCAAATCTCGCATACCCTCTCAGCATCCTGGCTCGCCATGTGGCCACAGGCAGACACCGACCACAGCACTGGTCGGCCGCCAAGAGGGTTTTGCGTTATCTAGCAAGTACATCGAGCATGGGGCTAGTGCAAGGAGGACTCAGGCCAGTGGTCAACAGGGCAGAGCGGTCCTGTATGCTGACAACAGGGTCATGATCCTCCAGTGTCAGGAGCCTCGACTGGAGGGCAGAGCGAAGCACATCCAGCTGCGGTACTTCCTGCTGCGCGAGCTACAGCAGCGCCGCCAAGCCCGCATAGTGCACCTGGCCTCATGTGCCAACACAGCTGATATCTTTACGAAGGCGCTTGCGCCTAAAGATCATGCGCGGCACTGTGTACAGCTTGGTCTAGTTCCTGTAGATTTTCACTTGCTAGGACCTTGATTGTGTAGTACTTTTATATTATCTTGACTGGCCGTGTAGCTCTTGTCCCAGTGGCTGGACTAGTAGTACTGCCCTGGGTTGCTCTTGTTTAGTTTGTACTCTTGCTGATTAGTCTTCAGACCCCTACCTCAGAGGTTGGACTAGTAGTGCCACCATAGCTGTGTGTCTCTTGCCTGGCATTGCCCCTCATCTAGCCTAGGGGGTGTGTCAAGCATATGATGTATATGTCTTATATGTTAGATAGGTGTGTACTCTTAGAGGGTACAACCCCTTAGAGAAAACCAACCTGTTTGCTTCATTCTAGTCAGCATTTCTCAATTTGATATGGGACCTGGGTTGTGTGGCCGAGCCTGGGCTTCCGAAGTTAAGGGATGTACGCAGTGTTAGCGATTCCTCGCTAAGGAAATGGAATTTCCTTACATTTGGCCTTCTATCACAGTTGAAATATACCAGGAGCACTATGTCGGGATGGTCCCACCTCCAGCATGGCGCACGTGACAGGGAGGGCAGGGGAGTCATGGATGGCATCTTTCGATCTGCGCCACCTCATCGTCGCCCATCCGCCCACATTTCGATCCTCGCATCCCTCCCTTCCCCCCAATCCAAATCCCTCGTTCCTCTCCCCTCCATCCATCCTCCCTCTCTCCCCACACCACATGAACAGTGCTGCGCACCAAACCCTAGCTGTTTGTTGCAGCAGGCAGCATGTTTCTCGTCGTGACTCGTCTCGTTAGTGGTTAGCTGGCCTGCTGCGCCTGACTGGTTGGTGGTTTCTCTCGGCTCCCCTCCCCATCTCGTCTCTGGTTGACAGCGTGGAGCAGCTCTGCTCCACCTCCTTCCTACTCGTTCTGCTTCTCTGCTGTCTCTCCGCCCCCATCGACCTACACAGCGTAACCTTAGCAGGATGCGACAACAGCCTTAGCAGGTCAACCCGCAACACACGCTTTAGATTTTACGACGTGAGTATTCGTGGTAGCACTTTTCATGGCGTGCCATCGTTGCCAGCTGGCATCCTATGCTGTCATCGCGTGCTCTCGTCACGTTGTGTTCACGCCGTGTCGCATGTTGGCGTGGCCTGGCGAACGCACAACGGTGGGCGTTAGATGCCGTTGACCGCCGCCGATATCGCCATTCTCTCGGGCTCTCTCGGATTTCTCCTGCGCGCAAAACGTGGTCTTTTTTCCCCCCTTTTCTGGTTCGCGATCTTGGCAGCGGCTCGTGTATCTATGCTGCAGCGTGGTTTAACCTCGCGGTCTCGCGTCAGCAACAGTCGCTAGCGGTACGACTCCCGTAGCTAATCTCCTTCTGGCTTTCGTTGGGCCCTGCCCCTTGCCCCTGTATAGCACTCGTCGTCTTTTGCTCACTCCCGCCTTTCCTTGGCGTTTCTTTCCCGTTCCACTCTCTTCTCGACTTTTCGATTCTGCAGCACCTTTTTACATTCCTCGTGTCTCATTCACGCGTGCACAGCAAGCACCTCCTACATTTCGTCGTTCTTAACCTTTCTAAGCGCTTGCTTTCTTCCCCCACATCGTTTGGCATGGCGCATCCATGTGCTCGCTTCGTTTTCCGGCTGTTCTCTCGCCCGTGCGCTCTCGCAGCAACGCCTGCCGTTCCGTTCTTCGACCCCTCCCTTCTCACCAGGTAGTGGCCGCTGCCTACGTCGACTCACCACCACCGGAGCCATCTGCCATCCCCTCTCCCCCTTCTCCTCCCCCAATGGACGCCTTATCCCGTCCGCCCGCCGCTCCCCTCCCCGCGCGCCGCTGGGTGGTGCCGCACAAGAAATGGGCTCTTCCCTCCGCCTCCCCGCTGCCCGCTTCCGCCTCCTACGGCTCCTCTCTCGCCGACTCCTCCTTGCTTTCTTCGCACGTCCCTTCGCACCCGTCGCACGTCTCCTCGCACCCATCCCACGGCGGCAGCTGGGCCAACGGGAGTGTCGTAGAGGGGAGCTGTGGCGCCGATCCGTCGCAACGAGGGCGGGAGCGAGCGGCGCAGGGATGGGCGAACGCGCGGAGCAGCGGTGGGTGGCAAGGCGGGGACGCGGCGGTGCCGGGGGGAGCGCCGGCGGATGCTGGTTGGCGGAAGCGGAAAAGGTAACGCACCAGAGAGCCGGTAACTGGTCTCGCTGCGGAGGAGGGAGGGAGGTTGGACGGGAAGGGGGGGGGGGGGGGGGGGTTGAGGGAGGGGAGGGGAGGGGAGGGGAGGGGGGAGGGATGTAGTCGTCTTTTCGTCTTGTCTCCTGCAAACAGCCAGCCGTCGTTTTTCTTCCGTGAGGCCACCGGCGCCCTTCCCTCGTGCCCTTCTTCGCACTCCTCTTTCCCCTCTCATCCCTCCCCTCTCCCCGCTCCTTCCCTGTTTCCCCTGCCCCCTATCTCCCCATCCCAACCACCCCCCCCGCCCCCGCCCCGCCCGTCCCCCTCTTCCCGCACCTCCTCTCCCCGTTCTCCCCCTCTGCTCTCATCGTTGCTCTCCCCGCCACCCCCTGCCTGCAGCCATCTCTCCGCGGCTGCGGACGACTCCGCCTGTCTGACGTCATCACACGGTGCCGACGTCCCGCCCTCCGCCCTTCCGCATCCCTCCCATGCGCCTTCGCATGCGGACTCCCCCTTCGCGCATCCCGCCGCCTCCCCCCGCCCGCCCGCCACCCGCTGGGACGTTCCTCTCTTCTCCGCCAAGCGCGCGTGCCTCGCGGCGGACCAGCGCAGGCCCGCGGAAGCACCGTGGGCGGAGAGACCCGCCGAAGGAGCCGCATGGGCGGAGAGACCGGCCGCGTGGGTAGAGGGGGCGCAAGGCCGGGAAGCCGCTGCGGCGGCAGCGGCGGTTGGGGGGAATGGGGAGGGGGAGGGGAGAGGCGGGGCGTGGCGGGCGCTGAGCGCATCCTCCGTGGATTTTGCGCCACAGCCCTTCCAGCCAACCACGGATTCCGCCGGCCGCGGAGCGCTGCTTGCATTCGCCGTGGGCGCGGCGCCGAGCCCGCATGGGGACGGGCGCGGGAGTCTCCATCATCCCGCGTCCTCCGCGCGCAGCATCGGCGCGTCCCTGGAGAGTGGCGCGCGCACGCGGCGAGGAGTCTGCGCGCGGGGCAGGAAGAGGCGGGGAGCGGAGGGAGATCTGGCGCAGCAGGGCTCGATGGCGGGGCGAGCGGGAGACGGGGGCGCGGGAATAGAGGCGGGCGGAAGGGCTGGCTGGGATGTGGCGCAGGGGGAAGGGGAGCAGAGCTCGTGCGCGAATGGGGGAACAAGGGGCGACGACGACGAGGAGGGGGGTAGAGGGGAGGAAGAAGCGGAGAGGAGAGAGGGAGGCGGCGCGGAGAGTGTTGCGCGGCCGAGGAGGCGGAGGCGGAAGGGAGGGCTGCTGGGGGTGGCGGAGGAAGGGGAGGAGGGCGAGGGAGCGACGGACTACCAGGCGTCAGCAAGTCCGCTAGCCTCCCTGGCTGAACCGTCAGCGCCTGGTGCGTCGGCGGCAGTGGGCGATGCGGCGAGACTAGACCCCTCCTCGCATGTTCCCGACGGCCGTGCGGGAAGCGCGTACCTGGAAGCCACTCGCAGCACGGGTGGGACTGTCGCGAGTGCCAGTGCGAATGGCTCGTCCGCTGACTGCTACTCGACCAGGGGCAGTAGCGCAGGGGAGCGGGACAGCACGGCAAGGGAGCATCAGCAGCAGCAGGGGCGGAGGCAGAAGGGGCGGCCGTTGCATGAGCTGGCGAATGGGGCGGGCGGCGAAGGGACGAGAGAAGCGGAGCGAGAGGCGGGCAGCAGCGTGGACGACTGGGGGGGCAAGCGGCAGAGGCAGAGGCAGAGGGCGGTGGAGGAGGAGAGAGGCGCGCAGGCGCAGGCGGAGGAGCGGGCGGAGGCGGAGATGAAGCGGCGGTTCAGCGTGGTGGTGCAGTCGCAGGTGGGGGGCGAGGGGGACGAGGAGGTGCCGCAGCACGAGGGCGAGGCGGACAGGTGCATGTCCGAGCACGTAGGGGCGGCCAAGTTTGTCCTGTCCTCTGGCCGCACGCTATCAGCAGGTACGTGATTTTTGCCTTGTTAGCTCTCGTTCGACACTGCACCCCCCTCCCGTCGTCCCCCTCCCCGTACCCTCCCCTCCCTCTCTTTCTCCCCCACCCCCGTCCTCTCTCCCCCCCCCTTCTCTCCTGCTCTCTCCCTCTGCATACGGGCATGTCTAAGTTGGCATCCCTGTCGCGATTGCCTGTCGTTTGTTCTGACGTGTCCAGCTTGCATTGCAACGTGGTGGGTCTAGAATCTACATGCCTTGATGCCTGCCTCGGTTTTCCCTGCCTCACGTGTCTGCATGACTCCCTTGATGCCCCCGGCTCCATGGGTGGCCCATCAGAGTGTCTACCAGCTGCCAAGAAGAAGCCGACTATCGACGACGAGTTTGAGCAGTACTTTGCGCAGCTGCTCTTGTAGCAGCTGTTGGAAATATCTCAAGGACTTAAGCGTTTCTGAAGTGTAACACTGTACTCGAGGAAGATTACAGGGGAGCACGCGAGTCAACGGAGGTTACACGAGGGGGCGGACAAAGAAAGCGAAAGGACTCGAAAGGTCGCAACTGGAGGTTGCGACTGACCGTTACAACATCACAGATGGTAACCGAAGCGGCAATCGAGTCGCTGTGCGACTCGATAAACCGCTCCTGTAACTGTATTCTACAACTGCTTTCTTATCTTCTATATATTGCTGTATGCTTGTTTCTTTAATCAATCACTTGTTCTCACATACTAGTACAAGGGTTCAACCGTCTCAACTTCCGCTGCACTACTCCAAGTCTCAAGTCTTTACAGCTGGGACTTAGTCTCTGCAAAAGATCCTAAGGGCTTTTCTCAGCCCAACATGGTATGAGAGCTGGTCAGAGACCAAAACTCCCAGCAACTACACTCCATCAACAACCAGCAACTCAACTTGATTCAACAACTCCATTGATTACAAGACATGGACAACAAGGGCAAGAAAGTCTCTACGGGCTCACCCAGCGCCCAAGAAACTCAACACGGCAACTCTGGTCTGCACACCTCAGGACTGCAGGCAGAGACCGGGACTGCTCAAGAAACAACGGGAAGAGTACCAGAGATGGTGACCCCGTCTCCATCTTCAAGTGTGGACCCGAATCTCATGGAGAGATTCTTCAGCTTCATGTCACACTTCGATCAGCAGCAGCAGACAAGGACACCTGCGCACTCAACACAGAGCAATGGAGGGAATATGGGATTAGCGCCGATGAGCCTCGACAACTCATCCTTCGGGCGACACAATCAAGCGCCTACCTTTGCGCCTTATCACTCTTCACCGGGGACGTTCGAGTTCATGCCGCCCCGTGCCCAACCAACAGCAGCTGCATCACAACAAACACCAAACGAGATTTTAAGTCTCCAGGCACAGTTTTCACACGTGATTAAACTGCAGACATCATCCCCATTCAACGGACACGACTTCTTTACCTGGAGCTTCGAGTTCGAGCTGCTGATGGAGGCCGCGCATCTTCTGGGATACTTCAACGGGTCCCTGCCATTCCCAAGCAACGGCACTGGGAAGGAACAAGAAATCTTCACGTATCAGTCGCTGCTGGCGTATACGGTACTCCTGAGAAACTTGTCACCACAAGAGCAGCAGAGCATCAGAACGTATCGGAGTTATGGAAACTCCGCGGAACTTGCATGGCATCATCTCAAATGCCTCTATCAAGCAAACGACAGCGTGACACAAAGCAGACTCATGCAACAGCTGACAACAATACAGATGAAAACCGGGGAAAAGGCGATGCAGTATATGAGTCGCTGCCAGACCCTGCGCGACCGCCTGCTTCGGTGCGGAGGAACGATCACTGAAGAAAGCTTCGTCACACTTGTCCTCGCCGGGCTCGGACCAGAATGGAGAACCACACGATCGCTTCTTCGCGCCCACGGAAGGATCTCGGAGATGCACCTCTGCGCCGAGCTTCACGCTGAACAACAGGAGATGGATCTGTTCGAGGAAAGACAACCAAGGAAGCAACAGCAGTTAGTCTTCTACACTCAAAGAAGAAATGACATAAACTACAACCGACGCAGCAAGCAAGATCAACGCGACAACCGAGGACTCACCATCGTGCCGCCGTTCTGCCACAACTGCCAGACTTCCGGACACTCCAAAGTCAACTGCAACCGCCCTCGCGTTTACCGTGCAGCAGACCCACAAGTTGCTTCCACTCAAGCAAGTTCCCCAAGGCGCTCTTCAACATCTGCACAAGGGACACCAAATATCATCAACTGCATGGTACACATCGACAACTGCGCACCCGGATCACCACCCACTTACGCACCAGACGAAGAGGAATTCCCGCCGCCGCGCTCACAAGGACTTCAGGTCCACCCAACATACGCTGCGGTCGCCAACGCCGAACCCACTGGGCGAAACACCTGGTTCTTGGACAGCTGCTGCGGTCAACACATGTGCTCCTCGGGACGCTTCGTGCAACAGGAGAAACGCCTCAACCGCGACGTCGTCATCACCGTCGCCAACAACGAAAACCTGAAAACAAACAGACAGGGCGTGGTTCAGTTACAATCCATGGAGACGAATGTCATACTTCAACTCAACAAGGTGCTCATTGTCGACAATCTGGGATACAATCTACTAAGCGTAAGCCAACTAATGGCCAAGGGGATTCACCTGGAGTGCGACTCTTACTCCAACGAGTTCCGGCTTTACCACGGGAAGGGCGGCCTCTTCATCGGTCGTGCCCTCCTGAAGTCCGGCGTCTTCGTGTTGGACTTCGTCCCCGACCGCGGAACTGCCGACAGCGATGGCATCGTATCGTTCGCCGCCTGGACTCACCCGCCGGATCTTGACCCCGACTTCGACAGTGACGGCTTCTGGCACTCCAACACCATACCTGCAGCAGAGAGAACACGAGCATTAGCAGTTATCAGACAAGAAAGACAAGTACCCGCAAGTGTCCCAACAAAACCATCACCTGCAGTATCGGCAGCAGGACCCAGCCGAGTACCACCACCATCAACACGAGGACCGCCAACGGAAGCAGACCAACTTATGCCCGCCACACGAGAAGCTTGTCGAAGTCCCGCCTCAGTCGTCGCGTTCTTCTCCAACGCCGACATCTACCACCGCTCGCCCGGCCACCGCGCTCCCGACGACATCTGGCACCAACGTCTCGGACATCCTGCAAACAGCACGATACTTCAAACAATCCAAGCAGAGGTGTTAGAACGCAACGCCCTTCTGACGACGAACGGCCAGGAACTCCGACGACCACGCGCACGGTGCTTCACATGCCCCGAAGCAGATCTTCCTCATCAACCTTTCCCAGCCCATCACAATCCAAGCGCACCCACTTACGCTCCGATGGAAAAGGTCTACAGCGATATTCTAAACATGCCTCGAGACGACACCGAAGCCGACTTCAACTACGTCATCACGTTCATCGACGCAGCAACCAGATACGTCTGGCACTTCAATCTCAAAACGCGCGATCAAGCCTTCGAGGCCTTCACCACATGGCTTCCAATCGCCGAACGAGAGTCAGGAACCAAACTCAAGAGTTTCCAGTCAGACGGTGCACTGGAATACCAGTCACAACGCTTCAGGACCTATCTCGCGGAAAGGGGAATCCGACGCCTGGTGTCTCTGCCCTATGCTCACCAGCAGCAGGGGGTAGCAGAACGCATGAACCGGACCTTGCAGACGACGATGCGAAAACTGCTTCTGGGGATGAGGCTGCCCAACGCACTGTGGCCAGACGCGATGACACATGCTGTTCACCTGCACAACCTGCTGTCCTCGTCATCACTTCCCAACAACGCATCGCCGCACCTGTTGTGGACAAGAAAAAGGGGCAGCACAAAATTACTCCGCGTTTTCGGCTGCATGGTACAGTACAGACCCCACACAGCCCGAGCAGGACGCTTCTCACAAAGAGCTCGATGGGGACTACACCTCGGCATCGCAAAACATTTTCACGCGTGGAAAATTCTCGACATACAAGACAAAAACACGGTGGCATCACGCGATGTTATCTTCTACGAACGACTGACGCTGCAGCATTACCTGGACAACCTTGCCAACACACAAGACCCCACCGACGGCTTCGCGGGCCTTCGCTCCTTCGCTGACCACACTGCCGAGGCTGACGCAGCAGAAGAAGACGTACCTGGAGCCTCGGAAGCTGCCGGACCACTCCCATTCTGTTCCGTACCTGTTCCACTCGATGAAGATAATCCCCTCGATAGCAACAACCTCGACACCTTTTACCACTTCGCCGACCAAGGTTACGCTACACCTCACCCCGTCGACACGAATATTTCGGAACGCATCGGCCCCAATTTCTTACCTGACCCCGAAGACGGTGACGAAGCAGCTTATTCCGGGAATGAAAATTCCCCTCGACACACGCCCACGGGACTCCAGATTCTAGGCCTCTGGGTCTCCGTCCAGAATCCGCCGCCGCCTTCTCCGCGAGAGCCTTCAACGTTGTCGCAGGCTCTGGGGGGGGAACATAAGGCAAGATGGAAGGAAGCAATGGAAAAGGAGTTAAAAGCTCTGCAAGACCGAGAAACGTGGAAACTGGTACCTGCAACGAGCATCAACGGAAAAAACGTTCTCTCGGGGAAATGGGTGTACCGCATCAAGACCAACTCAGACGGTTCCGTCGAACGATTCAAAGCTCGATGGGTCGTACGAGGCTTCGACCAACGATACGGAGCCGACTACACAGAAACCTTCGCTCCAGTCTCCCGTCACACCTCATTACGCATCCTACTCGCCGTCGCGGCCACGAAAAAACTGCCACTACGCCAAATCGATGTCGCGAATGCATTCCTATACGCACCTGTGGACGCTGAGATCTTCGTCGAACAACCCCACGGATTCATCAACGATCCCACGAAAATATGCCGACTGACAAAATCCCTATACGGGATCAAGCAAGCCCCGCGGCTCTGGCAGCAGCATCTCCACGGCCGTCTCGCAAAGATCGGCTTCCTACAATTACCGCATGACCAAGGGATGTACCGACTGCAGAAGGGAAGAGATTATGTTCTGCTCATCGTCTACGTCGACGACCTGCTCTACATCGGCTCCACTATCGACATCGCCACCTGGTTCGAAGGGGAGCTGAAAGAAGATTTAACTCTCACGGTGTCCGACGAAGTTACCCAGTACCTAGGACTGAACATCGTCGAAGACGACACGGCGTTCTACCTACACGCTGGAAAGTACTCAAGCACCGTCGCGAAGAAATTCGGTCTAGCACCGACTGCGGTCCCAACTCCCTACCGCTACGGGAACAACAGTAGCGCCTCCACAAAACTCCCCGCGAAACAAATCCAGGAGTATCAACAGAAGCTCGGTTGCCTACTATTCGCAGCAGTAACCTGCCGACCCGACCTATCCTATAGTGCGAGTCAGCTGGCGACACATCTGAAGCAGCCGCAACAGGAAGATCTCGAAGAACTCAATCGAGCGCTACTCTACTTCGTCTCCACGCCGACGATCGGGCTCACCTACAGCAAGGCAACAACACCGTCCGTACAACTACTCGGATACGTCGACGCCGACCACGCGGGAGACAGCGAAAATCGACGGTCTAGGACGGGCTACATCTACCGACTAGAACCTATCGGAACTATCTCCTGGCAGTCGAGCAAGCAGGAGTTAATCGCACTATCCTCGGCTGAAGCAGAGTATGTCGCCCTTTGTACTGCGACCAGGGAAGGACTCTACCTACGAGAGTTACTCGAAGAAGCGAAGATCGCGACCCTGCCCGCCTTCTCACTCCTCTGCGACAACCAATCTGCAATCAAAATCGCGAACAAGGACGGCTTCGCCAACCGAACCAAGCACATCGCCCTGCGGTACTTCTTCGTCAAGGATGAAATCGCGAAGGGGAGACTTCAACTCAGTTACTGCCCGACGACAGAAATGGCCGCAGATTATCTGACGAAGAAATTGGCGAAAGCAAAATTCGACTACTGCATGCTCCTAACCGGGCAAACAAACGTCACCGGATCTGAACACTCCAGCACTCCAGAAACGAAGGGGAGTGTTGGAAATATCTCAAGGACTTAAGCGTTTCTGAAGTGTAACACTGTACTCGAGGAAGATTACAGGGGAGCACGCGAGTCAACGGAGGTTACACGAGGGGGCGGACAAAGAAAGCGAAAGGACTCGAAAGGTCGCAACTGGAGGTTGCGACTGACCGTTACAACATCACAGATGGTAACCGAAGCGGCAATCGAGTCGCTGTGCGACTCGATAAACCGCTCCTGTAACTGTATTCTACAACTGCTTTCTTATCTTCTATATATTGCTGTATGCTTGTTTCTTTAATCAATCACTTGTTCTCACATACTAGTACAAGGGTTCAACCGTCTCAACTTCCGCTGCACTACTCCAAGTCTCAAGTCTTTACAGCTGGGACTTAGTCTCTGCAAAAGATCCTAAGGGCTTTTCTCAGCCCAACAGCAGCGATCCATTCTCATCAGGTTTGCTTGTGTTTATGTTGCGTAGTGTGTGTGCAAGTGTGCAAGTGTGCAAGTAGGCGAGCAATTAGGTGAGCAATTAGGTGTGCAAGTTCGTCTCTAGATGGAAGGGTGTGGTAGTAAGGGGGGCCCAATCTCAGCCTTGCACGTGCTGTGGAGGCTGATCCCACTTCAAACCAAACACTGCTGCAGTCGCACCTGCTGAGCCATTCCAGCAGCAAGCGGTATTGTTCTTATGTGGATTGTGTGCTACGTCTCCCATCTGCCCGTACATGTATCGTATGTATATTCCTTAGTTCTAACCTGCGGTTACAAGTTACAAGCACCCGCCATCACCACACCCTGAAGTTCCTCCACGCGAGGCCATCCAGCAGACTCGGCTCCTACCACCGCACAACCTCCCAAGCCATCCCCGCCGTCGGATGCGTCACATCATCCCCTGTTATGTCTCCCGTCGCTCGCTGCTGCCCGCTCCCCAACAGCTGCGTCCCTCGCTCCGCGCCAGCCCGCAATCTCCCCCTCGCCTTCTCGCAGAAAGCACGCCAATGCGCTTCCGCCCCTCTGCGCGTTTCCTCGACCGCCTCGCGCGCAGCCCCGATCAGACGCGCCGCCTGCAGCTGCAGCGCGCCAGAAGCACATCAGTCGAATACCTGCCCTTATTGCTACAGTGATACCTTACACTATAACGAGGCCTTGCACTGTAGCGACGCCTTACAAATGTAGCGACGCCCGTGACGGTGTGTTTCAAGTGGGGAGCCATGGGCCGTGCGGCCACCACCACTGCCGCGCCAGCAACCGCCGCTCCCGCCACGAGCAGCAACGTCCGCCATGGAATGAGCCCCTCGCCGTCTGCGTCGAACTCCCTCGCTCCCGGCGCTTTCCCGCCTGCCCGCCTCCGTTCGCTCGCCATTGCGGTCGATCGCCACGCTGCGACGGCCAGCCCTGCGACAAGCAGACCAGCGAGGTGCCGCTAACGCTCTCGCGCAGAGCGAAGGTCAAAAGGAAGCGGCTTTGACGGGCCATGCGACGACAGGCCGACGCACGGGTGGCGGGGCGGCTCCACGCCGTCGCGGCTGACTGCCGCGAGCGGCGTGACGAGGCTGGATGGATGGCTCGGTTTAGTCCGGTGAGGAGGCTCGGAGGATGGACGACATGCAGGAGTGGAGGGTGGAGCGTTGATGCCTCCAGCGCACTCCTACAGCAGTCCTCGTTACAAGTGAGCAGGTACGTGGTAAAGGCACAGCTGAGAAGAAAAATAAAATTTGTGCAGTTCGTTGCGTGGCCTTTCACCCCTCCATCTACTGAATTACATGCGACATATGACCAACGACGACGGAAACGGCGAGATGATACAAACAGGTGGGAAGAACGAAGGAATAGAGATGGCTCAACACAGCATATGGTAACCGTATATCCGCCTTATGGTTGTACTATTCCAAGGCCACCACTTGCGTTTCCACCAACTCGTTGACTAGAACATGTGGAAGGGCGAGGCAAGTCCCCTCCAACACCTGATCCCCTTTCACTTGGGGGTTCGCCCTTTCACTTGGGGGTTCGCCCTTTCACTTGGGGGTTCGCCCTTTCACTTGGGGGTTCGCCCTTTCACTTGGGGGTTCGCCCTTTCACTTGGGGGTTCGCCCTTTCACTTGGGGGTTCGCCCTTTCACTTGGGGGTTCGCCCTTTCACTTGGGGGTTCGCCCTTTCACTTGGGGGTTCGCCCTTTCACTTGGGGGTTCGCCCTCCGCAGCGCGCCCAGCGGCACCCGAGGGAGAGCAGCGCAACGCATGTGGGCATGCCATCCAATGGTCCACGGTCACAACGATGGGATCACAACGGGAGAGTGCAGCATCCATGCGGGATGGCGCATGGCGGGCAGATGGCGCATGGTGGGCAGATGGCGCATGGCGGGCAGATGGCGCATGGCGGGCAGATGGCGCATGGCGGGCAGATGGCGCATGGTGGGCAGATGGCGCATGGCGGGCAGATGGCGCATGGCGGGCAGATGGCGCATGGCGGGCAGATGGAGCATGGTGGGCAGATGGAGCATGGTGGGCAGATGGAGCATGGTGGGCAGATGGAGCATGGTGGGCAGATGGAGCATGGTGGGCAGATGGAGCATGGTGGGCAGATGGAGCATGGTGGGCAGATGGAGCATGGTGGGTGCCACACATAACACAGATTGCCCTGCAGCTCCTTGCGCCCTCCTCACCCCCTTGCTCCTCCTCACCCCCTTGCTCCTCCTCCTCACCCCCTTGCTCCTCCTCACCCCCTTGCTCCTCCTCACCCCCTTGCTCCTCCTCACCCCCTTGCTCCTCCTCACCCCCTTGCTCCTCCTCACCCCCTTGCTCCTCCTCACCCCCTTGCTCCTCCTCACCCCTTGCTCCTCCTCACCCCCTTGCTCCTCCTCACCCTCGCCTCATCTCATGTGCTTCCAGCACCTGCTGTTGCCGTGCCATGCCCCACAAGCTGTCCTCTTCCTTCACACGCACCCGCGCACCAGCATCCACCACCAGAGTCTCGATCCTCCCACTCACTGCGCCCCTCACTGCGCCCTGCACCCCGCTCCCCACCTCCGCACTCCGTGCCACCACCTGCCACCCGGTCTGCCGCCAGGCCTCCGCCACCTCCTGAACGGCTTCTGCCATCCCCTGCACCGCGCCTGCCACCTCCTGCGCCACCTCAGCACCCACTGTGCTGGCACCCACTGCCGCGTCCTCCACTGCCCCCCCCACTGAGGCCACTGCTTCCCCCACAGAGAAAACTGCTTCCCCAACGGACGCTGCTGCCTGGCTGATGGTCGCATGGGCCTTTCCCACTGCCCGAATCACACGCACCTGCAGCACAGGGAAACAGAAGGGCACGTGGAAGGAAATCTAGGTAAATTCACTGCGGTGGGTGCTGCTATTGTTTTTTTTTTTTTTTTCCCCAGTTGTTGGAATCAACTGGGAGGGAACAGAAAGCGGTATACCGGTATTACCCGTTTTAACTCACTGTGTCCTTGATCCCGACAGCAGTGAGCTTCGCAGTCTCCAGCACCTGCCGTTCCTCTGCCCGGTGTTTCAGGTATGCAGCCACCATGGCTCCCGCACCCACCACCCCGGCCACGCAGATCGCACGCCATGCCCCCGGTGGAACGCGCCACAGGCCATCATGGCCTCCTTGGGGAGGGCTACTCCCATCGGCAGGCCTGGAATCGGATCGACCATCGCCGTTTTTCGCCATGGCAATCAGATTCCTGTGCACTGATCTCTGGCGGGACACATGAATGAGCGGGTGAAACCAAGACAATTTCTGTGCTCAGTGAGGGCGGGCGAATGCTAAGTGCAGCTGGTAGGAGAATTTGGGAATTCGGGAAGTGAAATGTGTTGTAACATTGTTTGGCGAAAATGGCGATTGTTTTGGCACGAAGTCGTTCGGTCTGTTCAAAGTTTGACCCGACAGCACAGCTCCACCCGCTAGCTCATGGGCGTGCCACGTGCAACTTCATGTGTATGTGACGTCATTCCAGCGTGGCTCCATCCACTCTCCTTCCCGTTATGCCCCCCTCCTCTCCATGCTGGAATTGAATCTCCTCTTTCCCGCGTGAGAATGGCTGAATCCAAAATTGGGCCCGGCGCGCTTTGCAGCTTCGCAATCGGACATTTCGAGAGAAGGTCGGGCCACACGCGCCTCGATTCAAAATCCCCAACCCACGCTTCCCAATCTTCGCCCGCATCCCGCCTCGCTGACTCGCCCCTCCTCTCTTTCTTCCGTCTGATGCCTTCACTCCTGCACTTTCTTGATTCCACGCGAAACTAGGCGCCATGTTGTGGCAGCAGAACTACTCATTCAAGTCTCGACGTTTTAGTGCCATCGAGTTACCATAATGGCGAGCATCCTATCGACACGAAACTACTCGTTCTAGTCTCAGACACGTTATATCGCGTCGTTAACATCATGGCTAGCATCCGACTAATCCAGCCGCGTCACGTCGGAGTGCCGTTCACTCCCTGTGAGCGGAGCCCGTCACGCGAAGGTAGCCGTTCATTAGCATGGAATAGCAGCGAGTGCTGGCGAGCGTCGACTCTTCGTCCATGCATCAGCTTCCTCTCCCATTCGCGCGTCACACACACGGTCCGCAGCCGCCGGTGTCATATAGCGTGCGCTTCCGCCACCCCATGGCGCACGAGAGGCATTTTCCCAAACCCCTTCGACCGCCACCCTCCCCTATTCCCCCTCACTCCAATCCCCGCGCTCGCCGCGCTTATCGCTCCCACTCGTCCACGTGTCGCCTGTTCAGCGCACATCGCTGCGACAGCGCCGCGTCGCCTTCGCGTTTTCGCAACGGCCTCGTCGCCTTCCGTGAGGGGGTCGCCTTCTGTGGCGCCTCATATGTCGTCTTCTGTGAGCGGGGCGAAGAGCGCGACGACGGCGACGACGTTGACGACGGACGGTAAAGGCGGGCTCAAGGTGGGTGGCGAGGAGTCATCGGAGGGCCTTCAGCAGCCTGGAGAGGTGGTGGGCGCCACGTCATCATCATCTGAGCTGGCCGGCGAGGTGGTGGACGCCACGTCAGCGCAGAGAGGCCACCTGGACGTGTCGCGACACAACCTGCCGCTCTGCCGCATTGTCAACCAGGTAGTGCCCCGGAGGGGTACACGTGGCAGTGGCGGGGTAGGCGAGGGAGGGAGGGAGGGAGGGAGGGAGGGAGGGAGGGGGAGGGGGGGGGGGGGGGGGGGGAGGGAGGGAGGGAGGGAGGGAGGGAGGGAGGGAGGGAGGGAGGGAGGGGTGGGGGGGGGGGGGGGGGGGGGGGAGGGAGGGAGGGAGAGAGAGAGAGAGAGAGGGAGATAGGCAGGCAGGCAACGATGAGCGCACGAGAGGAGGGTAGGACGACAGAATGTGAGTGCTTATCGGCTTGAGCATGGAGGGGCGACAGGACCACCGTCCTGCACCTCCCCCTTCCTTCATACCCTCTGGTGATGGCCGACCGAGCGACCAGGGAGATCACTCTAAGCATACTGCCGCGCCAACAATGCAGTTCACTCCACTTTCCCCCCCCCTCCCCCTTCCCCCTCCCCTCCCCTCCCCCCGCTTCCAGGCAGGAGCGAGATGGGCGGTATCAGCAGGGGGCAGCAGCGAGGATGCTGACCTGGGCGGAGTGGCATGGGTGGGGGACAATAGCACGGCCACGACTCCCTCTCCCCCTCTCCCCCTCTCCCTCTCCCTCTCTCCCTCTTCCCCCCCAGGCAGCAGTGAAAGAGGCACTCCTGGCAGCAGCGGTGGACCCCGAGCTGGGAGGCGTGGCGCTGGTGGGCGGGCACGGCACGGGCAAGACGGTCATGGCGCGCAGCCTGCAGCAGCTGCTGCCGCCCATTGCTGTCGTCACGGGCAGCTGGGCCAACGCGGACCCCACGAGACCCGAGGAGTGAGTGCTGAGGGAGTTGAGGGAAGCAGAAGGGGGGCGGGCAAAACGCAGCAGCTGCCACCGCCCATGGGGGTCGTCACTGGCAGCTGGGCCGACGCGGATCTGTTGGGGCTGGAAGAGTGCGCGAGGGGGAAGCTGAGAGCTGTGGAGTGCGCTGAGGCAGTATATGCATGGAGTGCGCTGAGGCAGTATATGCATGGGGTGCGCTGAGGCAGTATATGCATGGGGTGCGCTGAGGCAGTATATGCATGGAGTGTGGGAGTGCGGGAGTGGGACTGTTGAGAATGTACGAGGGAAGGTAAGAAGGATAATGTGCAAACTTGATGCGTAAGACTTAGTTTCGTTGCATTCGTGCGTGCAAGTGTCCGTGCATGTGTCTGGGCATGTGTCTGGGCATGTGTGCATGAGCAGGTGGGAGGACGGTTTGAGGGAGAGCGTCAAGGAGCAGGGCTTTGACATACGCCGCCCACCCATCACCCTCTGCAATCCGCCCTTCGTTCAGGTGCACCCTGCCACGCCATGCCATGCCAAACCATGGCATGCCACGCCACGCCATGCCATGCCACGCCACGCCACGCCATGCCATGCCATGCCATGCCATCCTCTCTCACTGTGCTCTCGCCCCCACTATTGCCACCCCCTCATCTCCCCCCTACTCTTCCCCAGGTGCCCTTGACAATCTCGGAGGATCGTCTGCCCGGGGCAGTGGGCGGGGAGGGCGCTCTCACCACGCGCCCTCCTCCCCATTCCCCGCCACGCCTGCCGTCCCCAAGGCCACGCCGTTAGGGCCCTCGGGGCGTGGCGCCGCATCGGCTGCTGGGGTCGGTGGAAGGGGAGGTGCCCTTCCCACCCGAGGCCCAGTGCGTGCGGCGCCCCACTCCCTCAGGTGCCCGTGGGAGTCCGGGTGACCGTCTGCGTGCTTCGGTGGGCGTGGAGCATAATCCCACGGCGCCTTCTCCCGCCACCGCCACCCCTGCTCCCCCCCTGCTCTCCCCCTGCTCTCCCCTGTTCGCCCCCAGGTGCCTCTGGGAGTGACGGAGGACCGTCTGCTGGGGTCGGTGGACGTGGAGGCGTCCATCGATGAGGGCAGGAGCGTCTTCCTGCCGGGCCTGCTCGCACGTGAGTGATGAAGGGGGGTCGCTCGCACGTGAGTGTAAAGGGGCTGCTGCACGTGAGGAAGAAGCGACAAGTGTGGCGTTATCCAATGCGAGAGAAAGCGGCCGGGATGATAGGGGCGAGCACGAGCGTGAGCGTTCTCAGGGCTGGGCTCGCTGGCATGGAGTTTGGTATCGCGCGCCCTTGCACTGGCATTGCAATGGCATTGCACACGAGTACTAGAGCACGTCTTGCCTTGAAAAACGTGTATACGAGGTCAGAGCATGCGCCCCATGGCATGCGCCCCATAGCATGCGCCCCATAGCATGCGCCCCATAGCATGCGCCCCATGGCATGCGCCCCATAGCATGCGCCCCATAGCATGCGCCCCATAGCATGCGCCCCATAGCATGCGCCCCATAGCATGCGCCCCATAGCATGCGCCCCATAGCATGCGCCCCATAGCATGCGCCCCATAGCATGCGCCCCATAGCATGCGCCCCATAGCATGCGCCCCATAGCATGCGCCCCATGGCATGCGCCCCATAGCATGCGCCCCATGGCATGCGCCCCATAGCATGCGCCCCATGGCATGCGCCCCATAGCATGCGCCCCATAGCATGCGCCCCATGGCATGCGCCCCATAGCATGCGCCCCATAGCATGCGCCCCATAGCATGCGCCCCATAGCATGCGCCCCATAGCATGCGCCCCATAGCATGCGCCCCATAGCATGCGCCCCATGGCATGCGCCCCATAGCATGCGCCCCATGGCATGCGCCCCATAGCATGCGCCCCATAGCATGCGCCCCATAGCATGCGCCCCATGGCATGCGCCCCATAGCATGCGCCCCATAGCATGCGCCCCATAGCATGCGCCCCATGGCATGCGCCCCATAGCATGCGCCCCATAGCATGCGCCCCATAGCATGCGCCCCATGGCATGCGCCCCATAGCATGCGCCCCATGGCATGCGCCCCATAGCATGCGCCCCATGGCATGCGCCCCATAGCATGCGCCCCATAGCATGCGCCCCATGGCATGCGCCCCATAGCATGCGCCCCATAGCATGCGCCCCATAGCATGCGCCCCATAGCATGCGCCCCATAGCATGCGCCCCATAGCATGCGCTTCTGCTGGCCCGGCATGCCCCATAGCATGTGCTTCTGCTGGCCCGGCATGTTGTGTGAGCAACATCTTCACTGCCCCACAGCACCCACTTGCTCGTAGCGGCACAGAGAAGCATACGAGGTACCACACTCAACCAAGCCAATCCAGCCCCGAAAGCCCCTTTGTGCTTGGCTGTCCCACCACTCCGACATGGGGCTGTCGCGCTAGTCCTGCCGTCCATGGCGCGCCTTCACTCCTCTGCATGAGCCCGCTCATCCCTCTCACACGCTCTGCTGCATTCCAGACCAAACTCGGTAGCTTCTCTCCACGCCCTGGTGCCCTCCCCTGAACCACTGCCATTCCTCCATCAACCGTCCGTTCACTGCAGCCCCCCCTGCCCCATAGCCCCCCCCCCCTGCCCCATAGCCCCCTCCCCCTGCCCCATAGCCCCCTCCCCCTGCCCCATAGCCCCCTCCGCCTGCCTCATAGCCCCCTCCCCCTGCCCCATAGCCCCCTCCCCCTGCCTCATAGCCCCCTCCCCCTGCCCCATAGCCCCCTCCCCCTGCCTCATAGCCCCCTCCGCCTGCCCCATAGCCCCCTCCCCCTGCCTCATAGCCCCCTCTCCCTGCCCCATAGCCCCCTCCCCCTGCCTCATAGCCCCCTCCCCCTGCCCCATAGCCCCCTCCCCCTGCCTCATAGCCCCCCCCCTGCCCCATAGCCCCCTCCCCCTGCCCCATAGCCCCCTCCCCCTGCCCCATAGCCCCCTCCGCCTGCCTCATAGCCCCCTCCCCTGCCCCATAGCCCCCTCCCCCTGCCTCATAGCCCCCTCCCCCTGCCCCATAGCCCCCTCCCCCTGCCTCATAGCCCCCTCCGCCTGCCCCATAGCCCCCTCCCCCTGCCTCATAGCCCCCTCTCCCTGCCCCATAGCCCCCTCCCCCTGCCTCATAGCCCCCTCCCCCTGCCCCATAGCCCCCTCCCCCTGCCTCATAGCCCCCTCCGCCTGCCCCATAGCCCCCTCCCCTGCCTCATAGCCCCCTCCCCCTGCCCCATAGCCCCCTCCGCCTGCCCCATAGCCCCCTCCCCCTGCCCCATAGCCCCCTCCCCCTGCCCCATAGCCCCCTCCCCCTGCCCCATAGCCCCCTCCCCCTGCCCCATAGCCCCCTCCGCCTGCCTCATAGCCCCCTCCCCCTGCCCCATAGCCCCCTCCGCCTGCCTCATAGCCCCCTCCCCCTGCCCCATAGCCCCCTCCCCCTGCCCCATAGCCCCCTCCCCCTGCCCCATAGCCCCCTCCCCCTGCCCCATAGCCCCCTCCGCCTGCCTCATAGCCCCCTCCCCCTGCCCCATAGCCCCCTCCCCCTGCCTCATAGGCCCCTCCGCCTGCCTCATAGCCCCCTCCCCCTGCCCCATAGCCCCCTCCCCCTGCCCCATAGCCCCCTCCGCCTGCCCCATAGCCCCCTCCCCCTGCCCCATAGCCCCCACCGCCTGCCTCATAGCCCCTTCCCCCTGCCCCATAGCCCCCTCCGCCTGCCTCATAGCCCCCTCCCCCTGCCTCATAGCCCCCTCCCCCTGCCTCATAGCCCCCTCCGCCTGCCCACCTCTGTAGGTGGACGCCATCAAGCCATGGATTCGTCTAAGGCTCGTTACTCTTGGCCTTGCTGCTCCCTTGCCCCCCAACATACACGCATCGCCCCTCCCTCCTTCTCACTGCCATGGACTCGCTGCTCTGCGCCCCTCCATCCCGCATTACCCCCAACATGCACGCATCACCTTCATTTCTCCCCCCCTCTCCCCCTCAGACTGCCACAGGGGCGTGCTGTACACTGACGACGTCAACGTGGCCGGCACCATGGGCCCGCCTCTCTTCACGCCCTTCCCCTCCGTGTTGGGTCACGCACGGACATGCGCCCATCCCCCCCATCACCCCCATCCCCCCCATCCCCCCCATCCCCCCCATCCCCCCCATCGCCCCCATCGCCCCCATGGGGCGTCAACTTGCTTGAGGACGTCACGGGGTTGCTGCTCGTCATCCTTCTTCTCTTTTACCGTGTATGTGTCCCCCCCACACCATCTCCCCCCCACACCATCTCCCCCCCACACCATCTCCCCCGCCCCCAGAGTGCCACAGGGGCGTGCTGTACATAGACGACGCCAACCTGCTGGACGACACCATGGGGTCCTTGCTCTTCGCATCGCTGGCGGACGGCAGCAGCACGGTGGAGCGCGAGGGGCTATCGGTGCGCCACGCGTGCCGGCCGCTGCTGCTGGCGTCGTTCAACGCGGAAGAGGGCATGCTCAGGCGCCACCTGCTCGACCGGATTGCACTCATTGTCAGGTGAGAGGGGCGGTGGAGAGGGGTGCTGAGGGGTGCTGAGGGGTGCTGATGGGTGCTGTGGCGACGCTTGCTGGACAGGATTGCGCTGATTGTGAGGTGTGACACATGGCGGAAGACAGGGAACTCTCCGTGCCCCTGCGTGCTGCCCCTGCGTGCTGCCCCTGCGTGCTGCCCCTGCGTGCTGCCCCTGCGTGCTGGCCCTGCATGCTGCCCCTACGTGCTGCCCCTGCGTGCTGCCCCTGCGTGCTGCTGGCGTCACTCAAATCAGAAGGAGGAAGAAGGGGCGCTGAGACGGCAGTTTGAGGTGAGACGCGTGGTGTAGAGGGGGGTTAGTGGTGCTGAGGGGTGCTGAGGCGGCAGCTACTAGGCTGGATTGCGCTAATTGTGAGGCGTGGGGGGGCGCCTGGGGTGTTGAACGGAAGGCGAGCATTAAGGGCTCCCTGCTCTGCGCCTGCTGCCCGCTGCTGCTGGCGTCGATCAATGCGGAGTGAACTGGCGAGTTTGTTAGCATTTGCTCAACAAGATTGCACTTACTGTGAGGTGAGGTGAGGTGGGAGTGGAGAAGGAGGCGGAGGGATAGCGTGCAGCGATGAGGAGTGTCACTGTGATGCGCTGCTCAGCGTTGGCATTGGTGGGGCACCTCTTTTCACTGCGCTTCCTTGTGCCCTGCGAATGCTGCTTTCCTCAGCGTTGGCTTTTCCTTTCGTGCCCCTGGCCGCGTGATTGCATGGCCTCAATGCGTGATTGCATGGCCTCAATGCGTGATTGCATGGCCTCAATGCGTGATTGCATGGCCTGAATGCATGTGCATCGTCATCCTACACGTGTCCGTGCATGTGCATCGTCATCCTACACGTATCCGTGCATGTGCCTGCCACGTCAGCACGGATGCGCCTCTCTCATTGGAGCAGCGGGTGGCAGCAGCTGACGTGGCGAACACGTATCTGGACGGCAGACGTGCGACAGGGGGAGGGGATAAGGGGCATGTGAGAGGAAAGGGGGGCATGAGATTGGAGGACGAGAAAGAGGAAGAGCGAGTGGAGCGAGAGGAGGAGGGGAGTGTGGAGAAGGGGGCGGACGAGGAGCGAGAGGAGGACGGGGTGGAGGCGGATCGTTTGCGAGTGCTGTTTGCCCGCCAGCTGCTGCCACGTGTCACCATCTCACAGGCCCAGATAGCCTTCCTGGTGGACGCCGCTGTGCAGCTGGAATGCGAGGTGAGATGCGGTGCAGTGCGGTGGCATGAGGTGCGGTGCAATGGTAGTGCAACGCAGTGAGATCCAGCGAGAGTCTCAGAGCAAGGGGTGTATGAGGATGGATGGCATCGCATGGGGCGCAGCACCTGTCTCGAGTGGCGGGCGTTCATCGCCTCTCCTCTCTCTTCCTCGTCCGGCTGCTGCTCTCCATCATGCCACGTGTAACCATCTCAGGAGCTGCCGCTCATGCACAGAACATGTGTAGCCCACCCCATGCAACACGCCATGCAATCCCAATACCCTCCCCACCCTACACCACCACCAACCCCCCCAGGGCCAGAGAGCGGAGCTGTTTGCAGTGCGAGCAGCCAAGGCCCTGGCAGCCCTCAACGGGCGGTCGCAGGTCACCCAGGCGGATCTCTCCCGTGCTGTGAGCATGCCGGAGGGGGGGTGTGTGGGCGCGTGTGAGGGCGTGGTTCGGGGGGTGTGTGAAACACGCATGCTCACACCATACATGCATGCTCACTCCATACATGCATGCTCACTCCATACATGCATGCTCACACCATACACGCATGCTCACACCATACATGCATGCTCACTCCATACAGGCATGCTCACACCATACATGCATGCTCACACCATACATGCATGCTCACACCATACACGCATGCTCACACCATACACGCATGCTCACACCATACACGCATGCTCACACCATACACGCATGCTCACACCATACATGCATGCTCACTCCATACACGCATGCCAACATCATACATGCATGCTCACACCATACATGCATGCTCACACCATACACGCATGCTCACTCCATACACGCATGCCAACATCATACATGCATGCTTACACCATGCATGCAGCTATACCGCCAGTAACCTCTGCCCCATGCCACATGCCACATGCCACATGCCACATGCCACATGCCCCCCCAAATCCCATCAACCGATGATACAGGCCCAGCTGGCAGTGGTGCCACGTGCCACAGTGTCATTGGACAGCGAGCCTGCAAGCAGCACCCCCCAGTCGTCTCGGCCAGTGCCCCCTCCGCCCAGCCGGCGGAAGGAGGAGAGCAACGAGGAGCAGCAGGAGGAGCAGGAGGGCGAGGTGAGGGGGGGAGGATGGGGGGGGAATGGGGGGGAGAGGAGGGAGAGAGTAGAATGTGAGCAGTACCCCCAACTCAAAGCTGACAGCAGGAGGAGAGCAACGAGGAGCGCAGGAGGAGCAGGAGGGCGAGGTGAGGAGGGGGGGGGAAGGGGGTTTAAGAGAAGAGAGTAAAATGTGAGTAGCGGGAGAAACTCATCCCTGCTTCTCCCAGTCGACTCGGCAGTGCCCCCTCCCTCCAGCCAGCAGCAGGAGGAGAGCCACAAAGAGCAGCAGGAGGAGAGCCACAAAGAGCAGCAGGAGGAGAGCCACAAAGAGCAGCAGGAGGAGAGCCACAAAGAGCAGCAGGAGGAGAGCCACAAAGAGCAGCAGGAGGAGAGCCACAAAGAGCAGCAGGAGGAGAGCCACAAAGAGCAGCAGGAGGAGCAGGAGGCACAGGTGGAAGGGTGGGGGGGGGGTTTGGGTGAGGGAGGGATGAAGTGTATGGGCTAGCGGGAGGGCTAGCGGGAGGGCTAGCGGGAGGGCTAGCGGGAGGGCTAGCGGGAGGGCTAGCGGGAGGGCTAGCGGGAGGGCTAGCGGGAGGGCTAGCGGGAGGGCTAGCGGGAGGGCTAGCGGGAGGGCTAGCGGGAGGGCTAGCGGGAGGGCTAGCGGGAGGGCTAGCGGGAGGGCTAGCGGGAGGGCTAGCGGGAGGGCTAGCGGGAGGGCTAGCGGGAGGGCTAGCGGGAGGGCTAGCGGGAGGGCTAGCGGGAGGGCTAGCGGGAGGGCTAGCGGGAGGGCATTGCTGCCATGGCGAGCTCGTGAGGGGCATTGCTGCCATGGCGAGCTCGTGAGGGGCATTGCTGCCATGGCGAGCTCGTGAGGGGCATTGCTGCCATGGCGAGCTCGTGAGGGGCATTGCTGCCATGGCGAGCTCGTGAGGGGCATTGCTGCCATGGCGAGCTCGTGAGGGGCATTGCTGCCATGGCGAGCTCGTGAGGGGCATTGCTGCCATGGCGAGCTCGTGAGGGGCATTGCTGCCATGGCGAGCTCGTGAGGGGCATTGCTGCCATGGCGAGCTCGTGAGGGGCATTGCTGCCATGGCGAGCTCGTGAGGGGCATTGCTGTCATGGCGAGCTCGTGAGGGGCATTGCTGCCATGGCGAGCTGGTGAGGGGCATTGCTGCCATGGCGAGCTGGTGAGGGGCATTGCTGCCATGGCGAGCTCGTGAGGGGCATTGCTGCCATGGCGAGCTCGTGAGGGGCATTGCTGCCATGGCGAGCTCGTGAGGGGCATTGCTGCCATGGCGAGCTCGTGAGGGGCATTGCTGCCATGGCGAGCTCGTGAGGGGCATTGCTGCCATGGCGAGCTCGTGAGGGGCATTGCTGCCATGGCGAGCTCGTGAGGGGCATTGCTGCCATGGCGAGCTCGTGAGGGGCATTGCTGCCATGGCGAGCTCGTGAGGGGCATTGCTGCCATGGCGAGCTCGTGAGGGGCATTGCTGCCATGGCGAGCTCGTGAGGGGCATTGCTGCCATGGCGAGCTCGTGAGGGGCATTGCTGCCATGGCGAGCTCGTGAGGGGCATTGCCGCCATGGCGAGCTCGTGAGGGGCATTGCTGCCATGGCGAGCTCGTGAGGGGCATTGCTGCCATGGCGAGCTCGTGAGGGGCATTGCTGCCATGGCGAGCTCGTGAGGGGCATTGCTGCCATGGCGAGCTCGTGAGGGGCATTGCTGCCACGGCGAGCTGGTGAGGGGCATTGCTGCCACGGCGTGCTCGTGAGGGGCATTGCTGCCATGGCGAGCTCGTGAGGGGCATTGCTGCCAACGGGGAAGGGGGATGGACGGTGGGAAGGGCGGCGGCGTGTGTTGGGCCTGGATTGGATTGTGAGGGCAGCACAGCGCGAGACGTCCGGCTTTGCTGCTGCGGCAACACCACGCCTTCCCTCACCCTCTGCACCATCTCACCCTCCCTCTCTCCGTTCTCCCCCACCTTCTCCCAGCCCCCTGCAGCGGACGAGGACCAGCTGGAGCCGGTGTCCGTGGTGGAGGCGGCGGAGGACATGCAGCTGGATGCACCTCCCGGCTCGACGCCGCATGCTTCCAGCTCGACCCGGCTCACATCATGCTCTCCCTCCACGCTTCCTCCCCCTCTCCCTCCACGCTTCCTCCCCCTCTCCCTCCAAGCTTCCTCCCCCTCTCCCTCCAAGCTTCCTCCCCCTCTCCCTCCACGCTTCCTCCCCCTCTCCCTCCACGCTTCCTCCCCCTCTCCCTCCACGCTTCCTCCCCCTCTCCCTCCAAGCTTCCTCCCCCTCTCCCTCCACGCTTCCTCCCCCTCTCCCTCCACTCTTCCTCCCCCTCTCCCTCCACGCTTCCTCCCCCTCTCCCTCCACGCTTCCTCCCCCTCTCCCTCCACGCTTCCTCCCCCTCTCCCTCCACGCTTCCTCCCCCTCTCCCTCCACGCTTCCTCCCACTCTCCCTCCACGCTTCCTCCCCCTCTCCCTCCACGCTTCCTCCCCCTCTCCCTCCACGCTTCCTCCCCCTCTCCCTCCACGCTTCCTCCCCCTCTCCCTCCAAGCTTCCTCCCCCTCTCCCTCCACGCTTCCTCCCCCTCTCCCTCCACGCTTCCTCCCCCTCTCCCTCCAAGCTTCCTCCCCCTCTCCCTCCACGCTTCCTCCCCCTCTCCCTCCACGCTTCCTCCCCCTCTCCCTCCAAGCTTCCTCCCCCTCTCCCTCCACGCTTCCTCCCCCTCTCCCTCCAAGCTTCCTCCCCCTCTCCCTCCACGCTTCCTCCCCCTCTCCCTCCACGCTTCCTCCCCCTCTCCCTCCACGCTTCCTCCCCCTCTCCCTCCACGCTTCCTCCCCCTCTCCCTCCAAGCTTCCTCCCCCTCTCCCTCCACGCTTCCTCCCCCTCTCCCTCCACGCTTCCTCCCCCTCTCCCTCCAAGCTTCCTCCCCCTCTCCCTCCACGCTTCCTCCCCCTCTCCCTCCAAGCTTCCTCCCCCTCTCCCTCCAAGCTTCCTCCCCCTCTCCCTCCACGCTTCCTCCCCTCTCCCTCCACGCTTCCTCCCCCTCTCCCTCCACGCTTCCTCCCCTCTCCCTCCACGCTTCCTCCCCCTCTCCCTCCACGCTTCCTCCCCCTCTCCCTCCAAGCTTCCTCCCCCTCTCCCTCCACGCTTCCTCCCCCTCTCCCTCCACGCTTCCTCCCCCTCTCCCTCCACGCTTCCTCCCCCTCTCCCTCCACGCTTCCTCCCCCTCTCCCTCCACGCTTCCTCCCCCTCTCCCTCCACGCTTCCTCCCCCTCTCCCTCCACGCTTCCTCCCCCTCTCCCTCCACGCTTCCTCCCCCTCTCCCTGCTCCCATCTCCCCCTCTCCCTGCTCCCATCTCCCCCTCTCCCTGCTCCCATCTCCCCCTCTCCCTGCTCCCATCTTCCCCTCTCCCTGCTGCCATCTCCCCCTCTCCCTGCTCCCATCTCCCCCTCTCCCTTCTCCCATCTCCCCCTCTCCCAGGCTCCCTCACCGGACGAGGGCCAGTAGCTGCCGCCCCTTCCCACCGCACTTCCCATCGCCCTTCCCACCGCCCTTCCCACCGCCCTTACCACTCTGCCCCCGCGCTCCTGCACTCCCCACCTCCTCTCCAACCCTTCCCCCCTCCCCCACCTCCCAGCCCCCTGCAGCAGACGAGGACCAGCTGGTGCCAGCGTCCTTCGTGGTTGCAGCAGAGGACACCCGCCTTGACGCTGCCGCCCTGCAAATGTTTCAGCGGGCTGCCCGGACGGCGGGGCGGGCAGGGCGGTCAAAGAACAAGATATTTTCAGAGGAGCGCGGGCGATATGTGAAGGCTCTGCTGCCCAAGGGCAAGGTGGGTGGTGGCATGGCTAGTGCTACCGTGAAGGGGAGAGATGTGGCGCAGTGTGTGGTGCAGTGAGGGGAGAGTTGGGAGTGGTGTGCGGTGCAGGGAAGTGCTGTGTGGCGAATGGATGCCATTGTGGGTTGCGGTGGGTGGTGGAGGGAGAGGCCGTGGCCATGCGGGTGGGTTCCTCTCTCACTCCAGCCACATCTAACCGCACTTCGCCCCGTTGCTTCTGTTAGAGATAGGCTGCAATTCGGTTGGCACAATTTTGTGTGTTGACACTTTGTTGGTTTTAGGGATACTCATATTTGTTAGGTTGGGTGTAGCTATGTTTTCATCCCCAACCTATCCCAACCCAATCCATCCCAAATCCCCACGATTTGGGAGGATTCCCTTGGGATTCCCTCCGATTCTCCCTTATCCCTTCCCATCCTCTCCGATGCTCGGTACTTAAGCATGTATGCTCTTGCTCATTTCAATCAATCAAGTTCTCAGTTTCTGATAGCTTCATGTCTGGTGTGCCTTGCTTTCAACCCCCCTCCCCCGCCCCTCTTCACCCGCCTGGCCCCCGCAGGTGGTGCGTCTGGCAGTGGACGCCACGCTGAGGGCGGCAGCGCCGCTGCAGCGACTGAGGCGGGAACGAGCGCAGAGGGCGGGCGGCAGGGTGAGGCGCATCTACGTCACCAAGAGCGACCTCCGGAGGAAACTGCTGGCGCGCCGAGCTTCATCCCTGGTGGGTGCCCCGTCCCTGGTGGGTGCCCCGTCTCTGGTGGGTGCAGGGTTATTAGTGAGGGTGTGTGTGTGTGAGCGGGGAGAGGAGGGGGAGAGGCGTGTCAGCGCGTGCACATGTGCGCCGGAGAAGGTGGGGCAGAAGAAAGAGTGATTGTGGAGGGGAGAGGTTGCGGAGTGGCATGTCAGCGCGTGCACGTGTGCGCCCGAGAAGGTGCATTCTCTGGAGGGGAGAATGGCGGTGGTGTAACCGTGTGTCAGCCGTGCAGAGCGCCGCCTCGTGTGACTATTGGATGATTGTGTCACGTGGGAAGATGGCACGGCACACTGCTGCATGCCGATGCACGCCTGAACGGCCTTGCACTAATCATCTTCTGCCCTGCCCAGCATGGTTATGAGATGTACTGGGTGGTGTCTCGTTGCCACTCCTATGTTCCCTATAAGGGCGAGTCACAAGGATCTCCATGCTTCCATGGGTTATGTGGTCCCATGGTCACAAGGTCACATGGTCACAAGGTCACATGGTCAAAAGGTCACATGGTCACATGGTCACAAGGTCACATGGTCACATGGTCACATGGTCACATGGTCACATGGTCACATGGTCACATGGTCACATGGTCACATGGTCACACGGCCACATGGCAGTGGTCACAGGACTCATCTCCATCACTGCTCACCACGTCTCGCACCCCATCCGCACTCCCCCCAAGCACGTCCTCGTCATTGTGCACGCCACTGCCAGCATGCCGCTCAACAGCATGCAGCAAGCTACATGCTACGAAGCGTCCCTAATGATCTCTCGCATCGCACGCTCACTCCCTTGTGTCACGTGTTCCAGCCCCCCGCTCCTCCCAGGCCATCGTCACAGTGGACGCCAGAGGCGGCATGGCATGCAAAGGGGCTTTCTTGAGTGTCACTAGACGATTCCTTTGTGTCTCCCGCTTCTCTCGCTCTTCCCTCCCCACCACCATAACCATCAACCCCCCCGCAGGTCATCTTCATAGTGGAAGCCAGTGGCAGCATGGCACTCAGCGGCATGCAGCAAGCTACATGCTACGAAGCATGGCTAATAATCCAGCGCATCTCAGTCTCTCTCTTCTCTCTCGCCATCACCATCACCCCCATCCCCCCCATCACCCCCATCCCCCCCATCACCCATCCTCCCCCGGCAGGTCATCTTCATAGTGGACGCGAGTGGCAGCATGGCACTGAACCGCATGGGGGCGGCCAAGGGGGCAGCGCTGCAGCTGCTGGCGGAGAGCTACAGCAAGCGCGACAGCGTGGCTGTGGTGCCCTTCCACGACCTCCACGCTGACTTACTAGTGCCACCTTCTCGTGCCGTGGCTCTTGCTCACAAGCGGTGAGCGCCCTCACACCCTCACACCCTCACACCCTCCCTCACACCCTCACACCCTCACACCCTCACACCCTCACACCCTCCCTCACACCCTCACACCCTCACAAACTCACACCCTCCCTCACACCCTCCCTCACACCCTCACACCCTCACACCCTCTGACCCTCTGACCCACTTGCCCTCAGACCCTCTGCAGTTACTACCAGCGCGCGGCGCTGCAGCTGCTAGCAGCGAGTTACAGCGAGTGCGACATCGTGGCAGTAGTGCCCTTCCATGACTCCATCCCCTTCCATGACTCCATGCCCTTCCATGACTCCATGCCCTTCCATGACTCCATGCCCTTCCATGACTCCATGCCCTTCCATGCCTCCATCCCCTTCCATGACTCCATCCCCTTCCATGACTCCATGCCCCTCCATGACTCCATCCCCTTCCATGACTCCATCCCCTTCCATGACTCCATTCCCTTCCATGACTCCATGCCCTTCCATGACTCCATGCCCTTCCATCACTCCATGCCCTTCCATGACTCCATGCCCTTCCATGACTCCATGGCCTTCCATGACTCCATCCCCTTCCATGACTCCATCCCCTTCCATGACTCCATCCCCTTCCATGACTCCATGCCCTTCCATGACTCCATGCCCTTCCATGACTCCATCCCCTTCCATGACTCCATCCCCTTCCATGACTCCATCCCCTTCCATGACTCCATGCCCTTCCATGACTCCATGCCCTTCCATGACTCCATCCCCTTCCATGACTCCATCCCCTTCCATGACTCCATCCCCTTCCATGACTCCATGCCCTTCCATGACTCCATCCCCTTCCATGACTCCATCCCCTTCCATGACTCCATCCCCTTCCATGACTCCATGCCCTTCGACTCCATCCCCTTCCATGACTCCATCCCCTTCCATGACTCCATGCCCTTCCATGACTCCATCCCCTTCCATGACTCCATCCCCCTTCCATGACTCCATCCCCTTCCATGACTCCATCCCCTTCCATGACTCCATCCCCTTCCATGACTCCATGCCCTTCCATGACTCCATGCCCTTCAATGACTCCATGCCCTTCCATGACTCCATCCCCTTCCATGACTCCATGCCCTTCCATGACTTCATCCCCTTCCATGACTCCATCCCCTTCCATGACTCCATGCCCTTCCATGACTCCATCCCCTTCCATGACTCCATCCCCGTCCATGACTCCATCCCCGTCCATGACTCCTTCCCCTTCCATGACTCCATGCCCTTCCATGACTCCATGCCCTTCCATGACTCCATCCCCTTCCATGTCTCCATGCCCTTCCATGACTCCATGCCCTTCCATGACTCCATCCCCTTCCATGACTCCATCCCCTTCCATGACTCCATCCCCTTCCATGACTCCATGCCCTTCCATGACTCCATGCCCTTCCATGACTCCATCCTCTTCCATGACTCCATGCCCTTCCATGACTCCATCCCCTTCCATGACTCCATCCCCTTCCATGACTCCATGCCCTTCCATGACTCCATGCCCTTCCATGACTCCATGCCCTTCCATGACTCCATCCCCTTCCATGACTCCATCCCCTTCCATGACTCCATCCCCTTCCATGACTCCATGCCCTTTCCATACTCCATGACTCCTGCCCTTCCATGACTTCATCCCCTTCCATGACTCCATCCCCTTCCATGACTCCATGCCCTTCCATGACTCCATCCCCTTCCATGACTCCATCCCCGTCCATGACTCCATCCCCGTCCATGACTCCTTCCCCTTCCATGACTCCATGCCCTTCCATGAACTCCATGCCCTTCCATGACTCCATCCCCTTCCATGACTCCATCCCCTTCCATGACTCCATCCCCTTCCATGACTCCATGCCCTTCCATGACTCCATGCCCTTCCATGACTCCATCCCCTTTCCATGACTCCATCCCCTTCCATGACTCCATCCCTTCCATGACTCCATCCCCTTCCATGACTCCATGCCCTTCCATGACTCCATCCCCTTCCATGACTCCATCCCCTTCCATGACTCCATCCCCTTCCATGACTCCATGCCCTTCCATGACTCCATCCCCTTCCATGACTCCATCCCTTCCATGACTCCATCCCCTTCCATGACTCCATGCCCTTCCATGACTCCATCCCCTTCCATGACTCCATCCCCTTCCATGACTCCATGCCCTTCCATGACTCCATCCCCTTCCATGACTCCATCCCCTTCCATGACTCCATCCCCTTCCATGACTCCATCCCCTTCCATGACTCCATCCCTTCCATGACTCCATGCCCTTCCATGACTCCATGCCCTTCAATGACTCCATCCCTTCCATGACTCCATCCCTTCCATGACTCCATGCCCTTCCATGACTTCCATCCCCTTCCATGACTCCATCCCCTTCCATGACTCCATGCCCTTCCATGACTCCCAATCCCCTTCCATGACTCCATCCCCGTCCATGACTCCATCCCCGTCCATGATCCTCCCCTCCATGACTCCATGCCCCTTTCCATGACTCCATGCCCTTCCAGACTCCATCCCCTTCCATGTCTCCATGCCCTTCCATGACTCCATGCCCTTCCATGACTCATCCCCTTCCATGACTCCATCCCCTTCATGACTCCATCCCCTTCCATGACTCCATGCCCTTCCATGACTCCATGCCCTTCCATGACTCCATCCTCTTCCATGACTCCATGCCCTTCCATGACTCCATCCCCTTCCATGACTCCCATCCCCTTCCATGACTCCATGCCCTTCCATGACTCCATGCCCTTCCATGACTCCATTCCCCTTCCATGACTCCATCCCCTTCCATGACCTTTTTCCCATGCCCTTCCATGACTCCATCCCCTTCCATGACTCCATGCCCTTCCATGACTCCATCCCCTTCCATGACTCCATGCCCTTCCATGACTCCATCCCCTTCCATGACTCCATCCCCTTCCATGACTCCATGCCCTTCCATGACTCCATGCCCTTCCATGACTCCATGCCCTTCCATGACTCCATCCCCTTCCATGACTCCATCCCCTTCCATGACTCCATCCCCTTCCATGACTCCATGCCCTTCCATGACTCCATCCCCTTCCATGACTCCATCCCCTTCCATGACTCCATCCCCTTCCATGACTCCATGCCCTTCCATGACTCCATCCCCTTCCATGACTCCATCCCCTTCCATGACTCCATGCCCTTCCATGACTCCATCCCCTTCCATGACTCCATGCCCTTCCATGACTCCATCCCCTTCCATGACTCCATCCCCTTCCATGACTCCATCCCTTCCATGACTCCATGCCCTTCCATGACTCCATCCCCTTCCATGACTCCATCCCCTTCCATGACTCCATCCCCTTCCATGACTCCATGCCCTTCCATGACTCCATCCCTTCCATGACTCCATCCCCTTCCATGACTCCATCCCCTTCCATGACTCCATCCCCTTCCATGACTCCATCCCTTCCATGACTCCATGCCCTTCCATGACTCCATCCCCTTCCATGACTCCATCCCCTTCCATGACTCCATGCCCTTCCATGACTCCATGCCCTTCCATGACTCCATCCCCTTCCATGACTCCATCCCCTTCCATGACTCCATCCCCTTCCATGACTCCATGCCCTTCCATGACTCCATCCCCTTCCATGACTCCATCCCCTTCCATGACTCCATGCCCTTCCATGACTCCATCCCCTTCCATGACTCCATCCCTTCCATGACTCCATCCCCTTCCATGACTCCATCCCTTCCATGACTCCATCCCCTTCCATGACTCCATCCCCTTCCATGACTCCATGCCCTTCCATGACTCCATCCCCTTCCATGACTCCATCCCTTCCATGACTCCATCCCCTTCCATGACTCCATGCCCTTCCATGACTCCATCCCCTTCCATGACTCCATCCCTTCCATGACTCCATCCCCTTCCATGACTCCATCCCCTTCCATGACTCCATCCCTTCCATGACTCCATCCCCTTCCATGACTCCATGCCCTTCCATGACTCCATCCCCTTCCATGACTCCATCCCCTTCCATGACTCCATCCCCTTCCATGACTCCATCCCCTCATCCCATGACTCCATCCCCTTCCATGACTCCATGCCCTTCCATGACTCCATCCCCTTCCATGACTCCATCCCCTTCCATGACTCCATCCCCTTCCATGACTCCATGCCCTTCCATGACTCCATCCCCTTCCATGACTCCATCCCCTTCCATGACTCCATCCCCTTCCATGACTCCATGCCCTTCCATGACTCCATCCCCTTCCATGACTCCATCCCCTTCCATGACTCCATGCCCTTCCATGACTCCATCCCCTTCCATGACTCCATGCCCTTCCATGACTCCATCCCCTTCCATGACTCCATCCCCTTCCATGACTCCATCCCCTTCCATGACTCCATCCCCTTCCATGACTCCATGCCCTTCCATGACTCCATCCCCTTCCATGACTCCATCCCCTTCCATGACTCCATGCCCTTCCATGACTCCATGCCCTTCCATGACTCCATCCCCTTCCATGACTCCATCCCCTTCCATGACTCCATCCCCTTCCATGACTCCATCCCCTTCCATGACTCCATGCCCTTCCATGACTCCATCCCCTTCCATGACTCCATCCCCTTCCATGACTCCATCCCCTTCCATGACTCCATCCCCTTCCATGACTCCATCCCCTTCCATGACTCCATGCCCTTCCATGACTCCATGCCCTTCCATGACTCCATCCCCTTCCATGACTCCATCCCCTTCCATGACTCCATCCCCTTCCATGACTCCATGCCCTTCCATGACTCCATCCCCTTCCATGACTCCATCCCCTTCCATGACTCCATCCCTTCCATGACTCCATCCCCTTCCATGACTCCATGCCCTCCCCTTCCATGACTCCATCCCCTTCCATGACTCCATCCCCTTCCATGACTCCATCCCCTTCCATGACTCCATCCCCTTCCATGACTCCATGCCCTTCCATGACTCCATCCCCTTCCATGACTCCATCCCCTTCCATGACTCCATCCCTTCCATGACTCCATGCCCTTCCATGACTCCATCCCCTTCCATGACTCCATGCCCTTCCATGACTCCATCCCTTCCATGACTCCATCCCCTTCCATGACTCCATGCCCTTCCATGACTCCATCCCCTTCCATGACTCCATCCCCTTCCATGACTCCATCCCCTTCCATGACTCCATCCCCTTCCATGACTCCATCCCCTTCCATGACTCCATCCCTTCCATGACTCCATCCCCTTCCATGACTCCATCCCCTTCCATGACTCCATCCCTTCCATGACTCCATGCCCTTCCATGACTCCATCCCCTTCCATGACTCCATGCCCTTCCATGACTCCATCCCCTTCCATGACTCCATCCCCTTCCATGACTCCATCCCCTTCCATGACTCCATCCCTTCCATGACTCCATGCCCTTCCATGACTCCATCCCTTCCATGACTCCATCCCCTTCCATGACTCCATCCCCTTCCATGACTCCATCCCCTTCCATGACTCCATGCCCTTCCATGACTCCATCCCTTCCATGACTCCATCCCCTTCCATGACTCCATCCCCTTCCATGACTCCATGCCCTTCCATGACTCCATCCCCTTCCATGACTCCATCCCTTCCATGACTCCATGCCCTTCCATGACTCCATCCCTTCCATGACTCCATCCCCTTCCATGACTCCATGCCCTTCCATGACTCCATCCCCTTCCATGACTCCATCCCTTCCATGACTCCATGCCCTTCCATGACTCCATCCCCTTCCATGACTCCATCCCCTTCCATGACTCCATCCCTTCCATGACTCCATCCCTTCCATGACTCCATCCCCTTCCATGACTCCATGCCCCTTCCATGACTCCATCCCCTTCCATGACTCCATCCCCTTCCATGACTCCATCCCTTCCATGACTCCATCCCTTCCATGACTCCATCCCCTTCCATGACTCCATGCCCTTCCATGACTCCATCCCCTTCCATGACTCCATCCCCTTCCATGACTCCATCCCCTTCCATGACTCCATCCCTTCCATGACTCCATCCCCTTCCATGACTCCATCCCTTCCATGACTCCATCCCCTTCCATGACTCCATCCCCTTCCATGACTCCATCCCCTTCCATGACTCCATGCCCTTCCATGACTCCATCCCCTTCCATGACTCCATCCCTTCCATGACTCCATCCCCTTCCATGACTCCATGCCCTTCCATGACTCCATCCCCTTCCATGACTCCATCCCTTCCATGACTCCATGCCCTTCCATGACTCCATCCCCTTCCATGACTCCATGCCCTTCCATGACTCCATCCCTTCCATGACTCCATCCCCTTCCATGACTCCATCCCTTCCATGACTCCATCCCTTCCATGACTCCATCCCCTTCCATGACTCCATCCCCTTCCATGACTCCATCCCCTTCCATGACTCCATGCCCTTCCATGACTCCATCCCCTTCCATGACTCCATCCCCTTCCATGACTCCATCCCCTTCCATGACTCCATCCCTTCCATGACTCCATGCCCTTCCATGACTCCATCCCCTTCCATGACTCCATCCCCTTCCATGACTCCATCCCCTTCCATGACTCCATCCCTTCCATGACTCCATGCCCTTCCATGACTCCATCCCCTTCCATGACTCCATCCCTTCCATGACTCCATCCCCTTCCATGACTCCATCCCTTCCATGACTCCATCCCTTCCATGACTCCATCCCCTTCCATGACTCCATCCCCTTCCATGACTCCATCCCTTCCATGACTCCATCCCCTTCCATGACTCCATCCCTTCCATGACTCCATCCCCTTCCATGACTCCATCCCTTCCATGACTCCATCCCCTTCCATGACTCCATCCCTTCCATGACTCCATCCCCTTCCATGACTCCATCCCTTCCATGACTCCATCCCCTTCCATGACTCCATGCCCTTCCATGACTCCATCCCCTTCCATGACTCCATGCCCTTCCATGACTCCATCCCCTTCCATGACTCCATCCCCTTCCATGACTCCATCCCCTTCCATGACTCCATGCCCTTCCATGACTCCATCCCCTTCCATGACTCCATCCCCTTCCATGACTCCATGCCCTTCCATGACTCCATCCCCTTCCATGACTCCATCCCCTTCCATGACTCCATCCCCTTCCATGACTCCATCCCCTTCCATGACTCCATCCCCTTCCATGACTCCATGCCCTTCCATGACTCCATGCCCTTCCATGACTCCATGCCCTTCCATGACTCCATCCCCTTCCATGACTCCATCCCCTTCCATGACTCCATCCCCTTCCATGACTCCATGCCCTTCCATGACTCCATCCCCTTCCATGACTCCATCCCCTTCCATGACTCCATCCCCTTCCAT
>BQMB01001579.1:0-152752 GCA_027943415.1 Closterium sp. NIES-67 | reverse complement strand
AGACGGTATGCTCCCCTGCCCTGACCCCCCTGCTGTGCTGCCCGCTGATCCCACGCCCGCTGAGCGCGAGTCCACTGCCGCTGCTGCCCTTGCCCGCTCTGTCTGGCTTTCCCGCGATGCCCTTGCTCAGCTCGCCATTAGCAATGCCCTCCCCCCCACTGAGCGCCCTCGCTTTAGAACCATTCCTACCGCCCAGGCCTACCTCGATGCTGTCATCAAGCGCTATTCTACCCCTCCTGCTGCCTCAGTGGGTCGCCTGATCCTTCCCCTGCTCTTTCCTGACCTGGCGTCTTTCCCCACTGTCTCTGACCTCGCTGCCCACCTGCGCTCGATAGATGAGGCCTGGCGCGCTGCCTGCACTGATGCTCAGCTTAGAGTCCACCAGCCTCCCATGACCTCTACCCTCTACCTCCTTGCCACCCGCCTACCTGACCGCCTTGCCGCCGCCCGCGACCAGTTCCTTAGCATCCACCCTGCTGCTCTCACCCTCACCGACTTTGTTGACACCCTGACTGCCATAGAGACTCGTCACCGCTCCATAGCCCTGGCGAGCGGTACAGTACCGGTCCCTATCTTTCAGGGTTGTGCCCCCGCTCAGTGTACCTTCTCCGACGGCTCTGTCGCTGTGGCTGAGACTGCTGCTGCAGTGCAGTCCCGCTCGGCGAAGGGCCGCCGCCCCAAGGTTGGGAGCGGCGGAGGCGGCGGTGCGGGTGGGGGTAGTGGTGGAGGCGGGTCGTCCGGTGCCGGTGCGGACGTGGGGACCCTGCCCGGTCCAGCTGCCCCGCTGCCTCCACAGTTGCAGCAGCCGCAGCAGCAGCAGTCGCCGCAGCCGCAGCCTTCGCAGCAGCCGCAGCAGCCGCCGCAGACGAGGCAGGCGAGTACTCTCCCACCTGGGTGGCCTGGAGCTGGTGGTGGTCGTGCGCGTGGTGGTGCACCGGGTGGTTTCTGGAGGCGGGCCCTGTCAGTACCAGATCCAGACCGGTCCTCGCCGCGGCTTCGTTTGCGGTAAGATCGGTCATTCTACTCCTCGCTGTTTTCGTCGCCTGGACGACCTGTTCCGCCAGCGCTTTGGCCCGGCGCCCGACCTCCCGGACTGGCACAGCTTGCTTAGGCGTAGCATTAGGATTTTTGACTTGGACATGGATGCCATTGTAGCGGCCTTGCATGTGATGTATGCTGATGACTCTAGTGTGCTTCCCTCTTATTACCCCGTGTTGCCTAGTGTAGCGGTGCCTAGCGTAGACTCCCCTGCTGCGTCAGGCGTAGGATCTCCTGCTTTGCTTAGCCTTGGTGCTTCCACCGCTTCACTGCTGCCTCGCGCGACTGCTGCGCTTTCCTTCACCTTGGACTCTGGCGCCTCCCGGTGTTTCTTCCGCGACTCCACGACGCTGACGCCGCTGCCTGTTCCCGCTGCAGTTACTCTTGCTGACCCCTCCGGTGGTCCCGTCGTTGCCCGCAGTTCCACCTCCCTTCCCTGTCCGGCGGTTCCTTCGGGCACTCTCACAGGTCTGCATATCCCCTCGTTCTCCAGGAACCTAGTTGGTGTCGGCTGCCTCCAGGACCTTGGCGTCACCACTACGTTCCCTGGTCACGAGCGGTATGCTGTCTGTACCGAGGCCGCCACTGGTGCCCCCTTCCACTTTCCCCCGGGACCCGGTGTCCGGCCTGTTCACTTGACACCGTGCCCCCCGGCTGGGCGCTTCCCCGGTGGCTGCGTCCACCCAGGTTGCAGCCGCCTGCTCCTGTCGGTCCCTCACTCACCCGACTCTCCTTTGGCACCACCGCCTTGGTCACCCTGCACTCCCGCGTCTGCGTCACATGTCCCAGCACGGTCTCGTCCTTGGTCTCCCCGGTTCGTTCCCCGAGTTTCCCTCCTCCCCCGCCCCACCGTGCACGCCTTGTGTCGAGGGCCGGCTCCGCCGTGCCCCTCACTCCTCCTCTTTTCCCCCTACCACCGCACCACTGCAGACTCTGCACATGGACGTCTGGGGCCCAGCCCCGGTCCATGGGCCGCGTCGCGAGCGCTTCTTCCTAGTGCTTGTCGACGACTTCACGCGCTACACCACCGTCTTCCCCCTGGAGCGGAAGGCCGACGTGCCTGACGTTCTCATCCCCTGGCTTGTCTCTGCTCGTGTCCACCGCGGTCTCCCTGCCTTGCGCCTTCACTCCGACCGGGGTGGCGAGTTTGCCTCAGGTGTCCTTGGTCGCTTCTGTCGTGCGGAGGGCATCACCCAGACGTTTACCCTGCCGGACTCCCCGCAGCAGAATGGGGTCGCTGAGCGACGCATCGGTTTGGTCATGGAGGTGGCTCGCACCTCCATGATCCACGCCGGTGCACCCCATTTTCTGTGGCCGTTCGCCGTGCGCTACGCCGCTCACCAGCTTAACCTGTGGCCGCACCCCCAGCGGCCGCAGGTTTCGCCGACCCTTCTGTGGACCGGGTCCCCTGGTGACGCGTCTGCGTTCCGCGTCTGGGGCTGCCTTGCTCACGTTCGTGCCTCTGGCACGGACAAGCTCACTGCCCGCACCCTCCCCTGCGTCTTCCTCGGTTTCCCCCTTGACGCGTCCGACTGGCACTTCTACCACCCGCCGTCTCACCGCTTCTTTCACTCTCGCGACGTCACCTTTGACGAGTCCGTCTCCTTCTACCGCCGCTTTCCCCACCGTGGTCCCCCGGTTACTCCCCCCTTTTCCTGGTTCCTCCCTCCCTGGTGGTCCCTGCCCCTCCCCCCCCCCGCCCCCCCGTCCGGCCCCCTCTGGTGTGTCTCACGTCACCCCCTCCCGTCGGTCGTCCCGGTCGACGAGTCTTCTGACTCTGGTAGTCCTCCGGCGCAGTCCTCGCCGTCTGTCCCTCCCCCGGTGTCTCCTCCTCCACCGCCTCCGCAGCCGCCGTCGCCGCAGCTGCTGCAGCCGTCGTCTCCACCGCCGCCGCCGTTGCAGCCGTCGTCTCCGCCGCCGCCGCCGTCGCGGCCGTCGCTGCAGCCGCCGCCGCCGCCGCTGTCGTCGCTGCCGCCGTTTGTGGACTCTGGGGGTGTCCCTTCTGGGGGTGCAGGTGTGGAGGGTTCGGGAGGTAGCCGTCGCGCAGCTTGTGGCCCTGGGTTTGGTGTTGTGTCGCCGCAGCAGCAGTCCCCGCCTGTGTCCGCCCTCCGTCTGCTCGGCCTTCCGTCTCCTGACCCTGCGCCTGTTCCTCTCCTGCCGTCTCCCCCTCTTCCCGTCTACGGCCCCGTGTTCCCTCTGCCAGACTCGTCCCCGGCTCGTCTTCCCCCTCGTTCCCCTCCTGTGTCCCCTCCTCTGTCTCCTGACCCGACGCCGCCCTCACACGTCTGGTCTCGCCGCCCCTCTCGTGCTCGTCCTGTCTCCCCTGTCCCGCGCTCTCACCCTATGTTGCTCCGTTCCCACGCGTCTCGACCTCCCCTCCTCCCGTCTCCTCCTCCGTCTTCTCTTGTCGTTGCGTCTCCTCCTCTGTCCGACTCCTTTCGTGCCGCTCGTCCTCTTGTTCCTCGGGTCCTTGCCTCTCTCGTTACCGACCCGTCTGTTCCCGTGTCGAGTCTTGACGCCCTCGTCGCTGCGGTCGCTGACTTCGCCTCTACCCGCCGCCTTGACTACGCCACCGCTCTGGTCTCTCACCCTGCCTGTCCTCCGTCTGTCGGGGGTGCTCCTGCCCTCGGCAGTGACGTCCTGGAGGACCGCCAGTTTGAGCTTGCTTTCCTGTCCGAGGCTGCTCCCCATCTCTGTTCCATGCTGCTAGTCCCTGAGGGTGACCCAGACGCTTTCGACATCCCGACCCCTCGTACTTACGCTGAGGCGGTTTCGGGACCCTGGGCCTCTCAGTGGATAGCTGCCATGGAGCAGGAGATGGCATCTTGGAGATCCACCGGCACCTTCGTCGACGCAGTTCCCCCACCTGGGTGAACGTGGTCGATGGCCGTTGGCTCTTCAAGGTGAAGCGCCCTCCTGGAGAGCCGCCTGTCTTCAAGGCGCGCTACGTGGCTAGAGGCTTCAGTCAGCGCGAGGGGGTGGACTTCTTTCAGACTTTCGCTCCTACCCCGAAGATGACTACTCTTCGGGTGCTGCTACACGTAGCGGCTCAGCGTGACTACGAGCTTCACTCCCTCGACTTCTCCACTGCCTTTCTTCAGGGCAGCCTTCACGAGCAGGTCTACCTGCGTCGCCCTCAGGGCTTTACTGGCACCTTCCCCCCTGGGACCCAGTGGCTTCTGCGGCGGCCAGTCTACGGCCTGCGCCAGGCGCCTCGTGAGTGGCACGACACTTTGCGTGCTACCCTTGCTGACCTGCAGTTCTTTCCGTCCTCTGCAGACCCCTCGCTCTTTGTTCGTGCTGGCTCGACTCCGTTCTACATCCTCGTCTACGTAGACGACCTGGTCTTTGCCACTGCTGACAGGGACGCACTGGCCTCCGTGAAGGCAGAGCTGCTGAAGAGACACACCTGCACTGACCTTGGAGAGCTGCGCCGTTACCTTGGCTTGCAGATCTCCAGGGACAGAGCCGCGCGCACCATCACCCTGACTCAGTCACACTTGGTGCGCCAGGTCCTTCAGAGGTTCGGCCTTCAGTTCTCCTCCGCACAGCCCACCCCTCTTCCTCTGGACCACAGACTCTCCGCTCCAGTTCCTGAGGAGTCGGTAGATCCCAGTGGTCCTTACGCTGAGCTAGTGGGTTGCCTCATGTACCTGATGACTTGCACTCGCCCAGATCTCGCATACCCTCTCAGCATCCTGGCTCGTTTCGTGGCCACAGGCAGACACCGACCTCAGCACTGGTCTGCCGCTAAGAGGGTTTTGCGTTATCTTGCAAGTACATCGGGCATGGGGTTAGTGCTAGGCGGACGCAGGCCAGTGGTCCTTACTGGACACACAGACGCTTCTTGGGCAGACGACGCCGAGACGCTCAGGTCTTCCCAGGGCTACTGCTTTAGCCTTGGCTCAGGTGCTGTCTCGTGGAGAGCTACCCGCTCTTCGTCTGTTGCCCAGTCCAGCTGTGAGGCCGAGATCTACGCCGGTGCCATGGCGGCACAGGAGCTCCGCTGGCTGACCTTCTTGCTCACTGACTTAGGTGAGCGGCCTAGCTCTGCCCCGGTCCTGTACGCTGACAACAGGGCCATGATCCTCCTGTGTCAGGAGCCTCGACTCGAGGGCAGAGCGAAGCACATCCAGCTGCGGTACTTCCTCCTGCGTGAGCTACAGCAGCGTCGCCAGGCTCGCGTAGTACACTTAGCCTCCGGTGCCAACACAGCTGATATCTTTACGAAGGCGCTTGCGCCTAAAGATCATCAGCGGCACTGTGTACAGCTTGGTCTGGTTCCTGTAGTCTCTCACTTACTCGGGCCTTGACTTTGTACTGCCCTATATATCTGTGTGTACACTCAGACTGGACTTGTGTCCTCTTACAGTGGTTGGACTAGTAGTGCCGCCCTGTACTAGTTCTTGCCTTGCCTGTACTCCTTCTGACTGGTCTTTTAGACCCTTGTCTCAGAGGCTGGACTAGTAGTGCCACCCTGAGCTGCTTGTCTAGAACATTCCCCTATGCAGTCCAGGGGGTGTGTCAAACATGTTTAGTTATCATGCTTGTATAGACTGTATAGGGTCATCTTCTAGAGAGTACAACTGTTAGGTATATGTTTGTGTACTCTCTCTCTCTATTCATCAATTTCACTGTTTGATAGTATCATAGTAGGTTAGGTCCGCCCACCCGCTTCCGCCCCTCGCCCTAGCCTACCGTTCCGCCTGCCCCTCACGCACCCGCCGGCCCCTAACGTACGGCCGGCCCCTCGCGCGCTGCGCTGGCCCCTCGCGTACCCCGCCGGCCCCTAGCCCGCCGTGCCGGCCCCTAGCTCGCCGTGCCGGCCCCTTAGCGCCCGCCGGCCCCTCGCGCCTAGCTGGCCCCTAGCCCGCCGTGCCACCCCCCCTCGCGCCCCTCGCGCCTAGCCGGCCCCTCGCGCCCAGCCAGCCCCTCGCGCCCAGCCGGCCCCTCGCGCCAAGCCGGCCCCTCACGCCCAGCCGGCCCCTCATGCCTAGCCGGCCCCTAGCGCCTAGCCGGCCCATCGCGTGCTCGCCGGCCCCTCGCGCCTAGCCGGCCCCTTAGCGCCTCGCCGGCCCCTCGCGCCTAGCTGGCCCCTTAACGCCTCGCTGGCCCCTCGCGCCTAGCTAGCCCCACGTGCCTAGCCGACCCCTCGCGCCGAGCCGGCCTTTCGCGTGCTCGCCGGCCCCTAGCGCGCCTCGCCGGCCCTTCGCGCTCACCGCCCCCTCGTGCACCCGCCAGCCCCTCGCGTACCTCCCTGGCCCCTCCAGCACCTTGCCCACCCTAGACGCCTCGCCAGATCCTCAAGCGCCCACTGGCTCTCACGCACCACCTGGCCCCAGTGCTACGTCGGCCCTAGGCGCTCTACCGGCTCTGCGCGCCTCGGGCCCTGAGCGCCTCGGGCCCTCCTCGGTCTCCCGCCCGGTTTTCCCGTCGGAGAGCCCTGCCGCCACGCCGCTGTGCCGCCGTGCCGCTGCGTACCTGCGACGTTGTGCCGCTGTGTCCCCGTGAATCGTCGCTGCGCGCCTCCACCGCGGTCTCCCTATGCTATGCCTCCACTCCGACCGTGGCGGCGAGTTCGCCTCTGGTCGGCTTGGACAGTTTTGTCGTGCGGAGGGCATCACCCAGTCGTACACCCTACCGGATTCCCCGCAGCAGATGGGCCGCTGAACGACGCATCGGTTTGGTCATGGAGGTGGCTTGTACCTCCATGATTCATGCCAGTGCACCCCATTTTTTGTGGCCGTTCGCCGTTCGCTACGCAGCTCACCAGCTAAACCTGTGGCCGCGATCCCAGCAACCGCAGGTTTCGCCGATCCTTCTTTGGACCGGGTTCCCTGGTGACGCGTCGGCGTTCCACGTCTGGGGCTGCGTCGCTCACATTCGTGCCTTTGGCATGGACAAGCTCACTGCGCGCACTGTCCCCTGTTTCTTCCTAGGTTTCCCCTTGACTCGTCTGACTGGCACTTTTACCACCCGCCGTCTCACCTCGTCTTTCACTCCCGTGACGCTACTTTCAACGAGTCTGTCGCCGTCTCACCGCTTTCCCCACCGAGGTCTCCCGGTTTCCCATCCCCTGTTTTTGGTTCTCACTCCCCCGGTAGCCCGTGCTCGCCTCCCTCCCCGCCCTTCTCCGTCTCGTGTGTCTCACGTCACTCCCCTCCCATCGGTTGTCCCAGTTGAGGAGTCGGCTGACTCTGGTGGCAGCGCAGTTCTTGCCGCTTGCCTCTCCCCTGGTCTCTCCTCCTCCACCGTCGCAATCCCCACCGCAGAAGCCACTTCAGCCGTTGTCGCAGGAGCAGCATCAGCAGCCGCCACGATCACCGTAGCAGCAACCGTTCGTGGACTCTGGGGTGCTGGCGTTGAGGAGGGTGCTAGTCCTGGGGTTCCTATCATGGCTTGTCCTGGTGGGCCTGGGGGTGGCACCGGTGCTGGAGAGAGTTCTCGCTCTGGGGGTGCTAGAGTGGGTTTTTCGGAGGTAGCCGTGGTGCAGCTGGCGGTCCATGTGTCGGCGTCGAGCCCCAGCAGCAGCAGCAGCAGTAGCCACCAATGTCCGCCCTTTGCTTGTTTGAACTTCCCTCCCTTGATCGCTCGCCTGTGCCTCCCCTGCTGCCTCCTCCTCTTCCTGTCTACGGCCATGTGTTCCCTCCGCCAGACTCGTCTCCGGCTCGTCTTCCCCCTCGTTCCCCTCTTGTGTCTCCTCCTCTGTCTCCTGACCCGACGCCTCCATCTCACATCTGGTCTCGCCGTCCCTCTCGTGCTCGTCCTGTCTCTCCTGTTCCACGTTCTCACTCTATGTTGCTTCATTCCCACGCGTCTCGTCTCCCCTTCTGCCTTCGCCTCCTCCGTCGTCGCTTGTTGTCACGCCTCCCCCTCTGTCTGACTACCTTCGTGCCGCTCGTCCTCTTGTTCCTCGGGTCCTTGCCTCCTTCGTTACCGACCCGTCTGTCCCTATCTCGAGTCTTGACGCTCTTGTCGCTGCCGTCGCTGACTTCGTCTCTACCCGTCGCCTTGACTACGGCACCGCTCTAGTCTCTGACCCTATCTGTCCTCCGTTCGTCGGAGGTGCGTCTGCCCTTGGCAGTGACATCCAAGAGGACAGATAGTACGAGCTTGCTTTCCTGTCTGAGGCTGCTCCCCATCTCTATTCCATGCTGCTAGTCCCTGAGGGTGACCCAAACGCCTTTGACATCCCGACCCCTCACACTTACGCTGAGGCGACCTTGGGACCCTTGGCCTCTCACTGGATAGCTGCCATGGAGCAGAAGATGGCATCTTGCAGATCCACCGGCACCTACATCGACACAGCTCTCCCATCTGGGGTGAACGTAGTCGATGGCCGGTGGCTCCTCAAGGTGAAGCGCCCCCCTGGAGAGCCGCATGTCTTCAAGGCGCGCTACGTGGCTAGAGGCTTCAGTCAGTGCGAGGGGGTGGACTTCTTTGAGACCTTCGCCCCGACCCCGAAGATGACTACTCTTCAAGCGCTGCTACACGTCGCAGCACAGCGTGACTACGAGCTACACTCCCTCAACTTCTCCACAGCGTTTCTCCAGGGCATCCTACACGAGCAGGTCTACTTGCGCCAACCGCAGGGCTTCACCGGTACCTTCCCTCCTGGGACCCAGTGGCTCTTTCGGCGCCCCGTCTACGTGTTGCGACAGGCGCCCCGTGAGTGGCATGACGCGCTGTGTGCTACGCTAGCTGACCTGCAGTTCTTTCCGTCCTCTGCAGACCCCTCGCTCTTCGTTCATGCTGGCCAGACTCTTTCTACATTTTTGTCTACGTTGAAGACCTGGTCTTTGCTACTGCAGACAGAGACGCACTGGCCTTCGTGAAGGCCGAGCTGCTGAGGAGACACACCTGCACTGACCTAGAAGTGCTGGGCGGACGCAGGCCAGTGGTCCTTACTGGGCACACAGACGCTTCTTGGGCAGACGACGCTGAGACCCTCAAGTCCTCCCAGGGCTACTGCTTTAGCCTTGGTTCGGGTGCCATCTCGTGGAGGTCCACTCACTCCTCATCTGTTGCCCAGTCTAGCTGTGAGGGTGAGATCTACGCCGGTGCCATGGCGGCACAGGAGCTCCACTGGCTGACCTTCTTGCTCACCAACTTAGGTGAGCGGCCTAGCTCTGCCCCGATTCTATACACTGACAACATAGCCATGATCCTCCTATGTCAGGAGCCTCGACTTGAGGGCAGAGCGAAGCACATCCAGCTGCGGTACTTCGTCCTACACGAGCTACAGCAGCGTCGCCAGGCCCGCATAGTACACTTGGGCTCCAATGCCAACACAGTTGATATGTTTACTAAGGCGCTTGCGCCTAAAGATCATCAACGACACTTTTTGCAGCTTGGTCTAGTTCCTGTAGACTCTCACTTGCTAGGACCTTGATTGTGTACTCCTCTTTCTATACTGCATATCTTTCTGACTGGCCTTGTGGCTTCTCTTCAAGTGGCCGGACTAGTAGTGCCGCCCTGGTTTGCTCCTGTCTTGTTTGTACTCTTGCTGATTGGATTTCGGGCCCCTGTCTTAGAGGTTGGACTAGTAGTGCCACCCTGAGGTGCGTGCTTCTTGCTCAGCACTACCCCTTATCTAGCCTAGGGGGTGTGTCAACTTATACATATATTTGCATGTAGAAGTTACTGGCTAGATAGGAGTGTGTTCTTCGAGGGTACAACTCCAACTCTATATCTCCATTGTTCTCTTGTTTCTATTTATAATCATATCCTAACAAAACATGCCCAAGTTGCGCAACTCTGGAAGTGCAATTCGCGAAATCCGTCCTGGCGAGCGCAACTCGATGCTGGAACCTCGGATTGCGCTTTTTGGGTGGGAGTCGCAACTTATCTGGAACATTGGGTTGCGCTCGAAGAATGCGAAGTGCCTGAAATGGAATACGAAACATCCGTTAGCATATTTGTGTAGCGAAATCAGTTTTCGCATTTCGATTTGCTGCTTTCGCGCGTACCGGCGCGAAGCAAGCAGAATTTGAGAGTTGCGCAACCTGGGTTGCGCATCTCTCTCAGTCTATTCACCAACTTGTTTGACGAGTTCTGACGAAAAACGTTACTTTTACGAGTTTCGCAACTCTGCCAACTGCACAACCCAGATTTTGTCGTAGTACCACGCCCTAGGAAGTTTGGGGCAGCTGGGCAGATTTGAGCCCCGATATTTCGCACCTACTGGGGTTGGGCAAAAAGGAAACGCGTGCGACGAGGCGGCGAAGCCAAGCGCGACAGACCAAATCTCCCGCCAAAATGGCGAGACAGGAATTCCACGGTAGCTGGGGCGTTTTAGTTCAGATCGGGTCCCTGGCCAAGTTACGCGAATGGGCAATTTTTTTACGAAACATGCAAAGAGAGGGGACTGGCTGTGTCAATATGCGTGAAGTGAGAGCTGGACTCTGGTCAAGTTGACTTCAAAAGGCCTTATAGAACCTCGACACTCATTTGTGAAATATAAATCGTCTGTAACTCATACCTGATCAATATTATGAATAAATGGTCTATAAATTGAAAACATTATGAGTAGCACATAACATTATCAACATCACATGGACCAATATGCAAAACGCAATTTTCACCTCTGTAGCTTCCTTGGAGACAAACAAGACGACGAATTATTGCAAAAGCATGCCATGAAAATATATGACTGTAGCGTACAATATCTCCGCCTGCATCATCCGCATGTTGAAATGGCAGCACAGGCAGCATTCCTGGTAGCCGGTGGCAGCAGAGAAGATTGCATCATTATCAGCAGTGCTGGCATAGCCTCTGTCTTCAGCTGCCATTTCCAAGCCAGCCATGTGTGTCTCCGTGCCTGTCCTCACACCACCTCCCGCTTGCACACTCTTGCCACTCCAGATACTTCCCTCCCCATGCGTGCCCCCCCATCCCCTTCTTCCCCCCCTCCCACTCTGCTTGTAAAATGTTGTTTGCAAGCACTGCAACTGCTGCCACAACAGGGGCAGAAGGAATGCCAGGTGTTGTAGTTGCAGCAGGGGAGAGGGCCAGCTGTTGAGCCGATTCCAGAGGGGAGAGAGACACATGCGCTGGGCGGGTGGAGAAGTGGGGCGTGGAGAAGGGGAGTGGTGTGCAGGTTCAGGGGTGTATGAAGAGTTGGTAGCGAGAGGGGAGGCGGCAGGGGAGAGAGACGTGACGACAAGGGAGGAGGGGGAGCAGCAGCAATGGTTAATGTAGGGAGAAGGGAATAGAAGGCCAGTGAGGGGACGGCACTGCAGCCTGTTCTTGTGGTACTGTTGCTGTTCCTCCCCTCCTGCTTCTCAGAGTAGCGAGATGGATTAGAAAGTCCAGTACATAATGGTTTTACCTTGGGGGTTGTACTCTCTAAAGTCATACACCTAACTAGCCTATAATAACATATTGCATATATGTTTGACACACCCCTACGCTAGACTAGGGGTGGTGCCGGGCAAGAGACACACAACTCAGGGTGGCACTAATAGTCCAACCTCTGATGCAAGGGTCGGAAGACCAGTCAGTAGAGTACAAACAAGACAAGAGCAAACCAGGGCAGCACTACTAGTCCTACCACTGGAGTAGAGGCCACAAGACCAGTCAGGAGAATATAAAAGACTAGTAGGCCCTCGCAAGTGTGAAGCTACATGAACTAGTACTAGGTCTGTGCCTAAGTCTGTGAGCAAAAAGGTCAGCCAACGGAGCTCCTGTGCCGCCATGGCACCGGCGTAGATCTCAGCCTCACAGCTAGACTGTGCAACAGACGTTGAGCGGGCGGACCTCCACGAGATGGCCCCTGCACCAAGGCTAAAACAGTAGCCCTGGGAGGACCTGAGCGTCTCAGCGTCGTCTGCCCATGAAGCATCTGTGTACCCTGTCAGAACCATTGGCCTGCGTCCTCCCACCGGTGGATCTCCAAGATGCCATCTCCTACTCCATGGTAACTATCCACTGAGAGGCCCATGGTCCCTAGATCGCCTCAGCATAGGTGCGAGGGGTCGGGAAGTCGAGGGCGTCTAGGTCACCCTCAGGGACTAGCAGCATGGAGCAGAGATGAGGCGCAGCCTCGGACAGGAAAGCTAGCTCGTACTACCTGTCCTCTAGGACGTCACTGCTGAGGGCAGGAGCACTCAAGACGGACGGAGTACAGGCAAGGTCAGAGACCAAAGCGGTGGCGTAGTCAAGGCAGCGAGTAGAGGCAAAGTCAGCGACGGCAGCAACAGGCGCATCAAGACTGGAGACAGGAAATGACGGATCGGCAACGAGGAAGGCAAGGACCCGAGGAACAAGATGACTAGCAGCACAAAGGAAGTCAAAGAAAGGAGGTGGCATGACAACAAGCGACGACCGAGGTGGCGATGAGAGGAGGGGAGAACGAGATGCGTGAGAACAAAACAAGATAGGGTGAGATTGGGAAACGGGAGAGACAGGACGAGCACGAGAGGGACGACGAGACCAGACGTGAGAAGGAGGAGTCGGGTCAGGAGACAGAGGAGGAGACACCAGAGAGGAACAAGGGGGAAAACGAGACGGAGATGAGTCCGGCGAACGAAACACAGGGCCGTAGACAGGCATGGGAGGCGGCGGCATAGGAGGCGCAGGCGGAGGGTCGGGGGAAGTTAGACCGAGGAGGCAAAGGGCCGACACCGGCGACGACTGCTGCGGCTGCGGCTCTACGGCAGCACTAGAACCTCCAGCTCCACCACGGCTACCGTAGAGAAGCTCCACGCCAGCACCCCCAGAACGCGAACCCTCTCCAGCATTGGTGCCACCCCCAGGACTCGTGGACCCCTGCGGCGGCTGCTGCTGCGGCGGCGACTGCAGCTGCTGCTGCTGTGGCGACGGTGGCTACTGTGCGACAGCGGAGGAGGAGACATTGGGGCAGATACCGACGGCAAGAGCGGAGCCGGGGCCACCAGAGTTAGACAACTCCTCGAGCGGGACAACCGACGGGAGGGGAGTGACGTGAGACACTCTAGACGGGGCAGGATGGTGGGGAGAGGAGCAGGGGCTACCGGAGGGTGGGAACCAGAAACAGGGGGGGGAAAACTAGGATATCTCTGTGGGGAAAGCGGTGGTAGAAGGAGACAGACTCGTCACATGTGACGTTACGCGGGTGAAAGAAGCGGTGGGACGACGGATGGTAAAAGTGCCAGTCGGACGAGTCGAGGGGGAAGCCAAGGAAGACACAGGGGACTGTGTGGGCAGTAAGCTTGTCCGTGCCAGAGGCACGAATGTGAGCAAGGCAGCCCCAGACGTGTAACGCAGATGCGTCACCAAGGAACCCGGTCCAGAGTAGGGTCGGCGAAACCCGCGGCCGCTTAGAGAGCGGCCACAAGTTAAGCTGGTGAGTGGCGTAGCGAACGACGAAAAGCCACAGAAAATGGGATGCACCGGCATGGATCATGGAGGTACGAGCCACATCCATGATAAAATCGATGCGTCGCTCAGCGACCCCATTCTGCTGCGGGGAGTCCGGTAGGGTGTACGGCTGGGTGATGCCCTTCGCACGACAGAATTGGCCCAGCCGACGAGAGGCGAACTCGCCACCACGGTCGGAGTGGAGACACAGCACGGGGAGACCGCGGTGAACGCGTGCAGCTATGACCCACGGGATAAGAACGACAGGCACGTCGGCCTTCCGCTCCAGGGGAAACACCGTGGTGTAGCGCATATAGTCGTCGACAAGCACTAGAAAGTAGCGCTCTCAATGAGGCCCAGGGACGGGGGCTGGGCCCCAGACATCCAGGTGCAGGGTCTGGAGTGGCGCGGTGGCAGGGCAAAGAGAGGAGGAGTGAGGTGCATGGCGTAGCCGGCCCTCGACACAAGGCGTGCACGGTGGCGCAAGTGAGGGAGGAGCAACGCAGGGAGACCTAAAACGAGACCTTACTGAGACATGTGATGCAGACGAGGGAGTGCGGGGTGACCTAGACGGTGGTGCCACAGAAGCGACGGGTTAGTGAGCGACCGACATGATCAAGCCACAGCGACCTGAGTAGACACAGGCACCTGGGGGACGGCCTCACCAAGGGGGACTCGGTGTCGAAGGACACGCCAGACCGAGGGTCCCGGGGGAACGTGGTGAGGGGGGTACTATAGCGGCGTCGGTACTGACAGCGTACCGCTCGTGTCCAAGGAACGTAGTGGTGACGCTAAGGTCCTGAAGACAGCTGACACCAACTAGGTTCTTGAAGATGAGGGGATTTGCAGGCCGGTAAGGGAGCCGGAAGGAACTGTCGGACAGGGAAGGGTAGTGGAGCTACGAGCAAATACCGGATCGGAGGAGGGTCAGCAAGCGCGATAGCAGCAGGGGCGGCAAGCGGTGTGAGCGCAGTATGGTCGCGGAAGTAGCAGGAAGATGCGCCAGAGTCAAGCGTGAAGGAGAGCGAAGCGGAAGCTGCAGCTGGCGGAGGAGAGAGTGTGGAGCGTAGACTAAACAAAGCAGAAGGTCCTACGCCCGATGCAGCAGGGGAATCTAGACTACACACAGGTGGCACACCTAAACTAGGCAACACAGGGTAAGAAGGTCCAGTCACACCAGAGGCATCAGCATACAGTGAATGCAAAGCAGAAAAAATCTGATCCATGTCTAACTCAAAACAGGCACACCACGGCGCATAATACTGAACCCGTCGGGGAGGTCCAGCGCCGGGCCGAAGCGGCGGCGAAAGAGGTTGTCGAGGCGGTGAAAGCAGCGGGTGGTAGGGTGCGGACGACCACATACAGTGCCACGGAAGGGGCCGGTCTAGAGCTGGTATTGGCACCCCCCAGCGCTAGAGCTGCCACCCGACGCCGAGCTGTGAGGGCCGCCACTGTGGCCACCACCACCAGATGCACCGGGCCACCCCGGTGGAGGCGGCCACACAATTGCTGCTGCTGCGGTTGCTGCTGCGACTGCGGCTGCTGCTGCTGCTGTGACTGCTGCTGCAACTGCGGCTGCTGCGACTGCTGTGACTGCTGCTGCACCAGCCCCGGTCCCCTCGTCGGAACCGCTGTCCCCGCCCCCACCTCCACCACCCCAACCACCCCCACCACCCTGACCTTCACCACGCCCCCCCTTGGGGCGGCGGTCCCTACACTTACGCGGAAGCCGCAGCAGCGGTCTCAGCAGCAGGGGCTGTCTCAGTGATAGTGGCAGAAACGTCAGCGTAAGTGCACTAGGAGGGTGCACAACCTTGAAAGATAGGGACTGCCGCAGTACCACTCGACTTAGCGATATTACGCTGGCGAATCTCTATCTTAGGCAGGGCAGCGACAAATACGGTAAGGGTGAGGTCACCGGGGTGCTGACTAAGAAATGGTCGCGGGCAGTGGCTAAGCGTTCCGGCAGGTGCGTGGCTATGAGGTAAAGGGTAGCGCACATCGGCGGTGGGAAGGCAGTGAGTTGGGCCTCAGTGCTAGTGGCACGGTAGCTAGCCTCGAGTGCACAGAGGTGAGTGGCTAGGTCAACGACAGTGGGGAAGACCGCTAGGTCAGGGAAAGGCATAGGGAGGATCATGTGGCCAACGGAGGCAGAGGTGGCCGTGGAGTGGCGATCAACGACTGCCTCTAAGAACGCTTGAGCGTTCGCTACAGCGGTAAAGCAGGGACGCTCAGCGGTCTGCGAATCCCAGACAGCGCGAGCAAGTGCAGTAGTGGTGAAGGCCTCACGATCAGCAGTGGTGGGGGCGTCAGTGAGGGCAACAGGCGCGGGGGGCGGGGAAGCAAGCCATCGACATGAACAGCTAGGGAGTGGCCATCCAGGCGCTTACATGTCAGGTATTGGCGAAGGTCGACAAGCCAGGCGTCGAAGTCGATCGCGCGCCCCTCCGCGTCCAGTTGCAGCACAGTGTCCGCCATCGCACGACCTCAGTGACACGGCGGCACGGCGACACGGCGGCACAGCTACACTGCGGCATAGCTCCACGGCGGCACAGAGGTGGCGCGGCAGGGGGAGGACGGAGGCACGGCGGCGGCACGGCAGCGGCACGGCGCAGCACGGCGGCGGCATGGCAGCGGCATGGCGGCTGCATGGCGGCGGAACGGCAGCGGCACGGCAGCGGGACGGCGGTGGCACGGCAGCGGCACGGCGACGGCGCGGCGGCGGCACGGCGGTGGCACGGCAGCAGCACGGCGGCGGCACGGCGACGTCACGGCGGCGGCATAGCAACGTCACGGCGACGGCACGGCGGTGGCACGGCGACTGCACGGCGACGGCATGGCGGCGGCACGGTGACGGCAGGAACGAGAGCTGGCTCGAACGGGGCCAGCGGGGTGCAAGGGACCAGCAGGGCGCTAGGGGGCCAGCAGGGCAGGAACGGGGCCAGCAAGGTGCATGGGGCCAGCAATGTGCACGGGGCCAGCAAGGGCGAACGGGGGCCAGCGGGGCACGACGAAACCTGTGAGACTAGGGCGTACGGGGCGCACGAGGCGAGCGAGGCGCACAGGGCTGACAAGGCACGACGGGGCTAGCGGGGCGTACGGGGCCCAGAGGGCGCTAACGGGCTAGCAGGGCTCCTGGGGGCCAGCGGGACGTGCGGGGCCAGGAGGGCGCTAACGGGCCAGCGGGGCGCTAACGGGCCAGCAGGGCACGTAGGGGACAGCAAGGCGTACGGGGTCAGGGGGCCGCTAACGGGCCAGCGGGGCGCTTTGGGGCCAGCTGGACGAACGGCGCCAGCGGGGCGCTAAGGGGCCAGCAGGGCGTACGGGGCCAGGAGGGCGCTAAGGGACTAGCGGGGCCAGCGGGGCGCTAAGGGACTAGCGGGGCACTAAGGGACGGGCGAGGGCGGAAGCGGGTGGGAGGACGGAACCTACGTGATACCATCTCAGAGTAGCGAGATGGATGAGAAAGTACAGTACAGAATGGTTTTACCTAGGGGGTTGTACTATCTAAAGGCATAAACCTAACTAGCCTATAATAACATATTCCATACAGGGGGTTTGACACTGCTCCCCCGTTTTCTAAGCTGATTCTCTCAGAAAACTCCTGCTCTTCCTCCCCGTGCCTCCCCTTGCTTTTCTCCTTAAAATCGAGGCCCTCACTCACACCTTCCCCTCTCTCCACTGCCCTAGGCGGGAGGAGCAGAAGAGGGGGGAGAGAAAAGGCAGGGAAGTAAAAAACAGGGTAAATGGCGGGTGACGAGAATGTGCACAGGGTCTTGGACGAGCACCTGAGCAATGGGGTGAACAGAAGGGTTGAACGAGAAGTGTTTGAGAGATGGGGAATAGGGGATAAGGCTTGACAGGGAAGAGAGGGGATAAGTGAAAAGGGTAGAGGAGGGGAAAGGCTTGACCGCCATCTCCCCGCCATCCTTTCCCCATCTCCCCGCCATCCTTTCCCCTCTCCTCGCCATCCGTCCCCCCTCTCCTCGTCATCTGTCTTCCTCCATTTTATCTCCGGCTATATACGGTACCTCCGCTAGAGTCGCGGGGCCTATTGTCGGGTCTTACAGCAGTTTCGGTACGCAAACTTCGGCGGGTACTATGTCTTGTACGACGATCTTAGCTCGTCCCACTGTGCACGCCGGTATTACGTCCAAGGTATCATTTCCATAGGATAAAAAACCTTCTCCCCGTAGTGGTTTGAGTTGGTCGTCGATGGGCGGGCGGTTTTCTTTTTTTGATCTGTGCTGTGGCAGCGATGGCTTCCTAAGCTTGATTGACTACGAGATAATCTCCTCCTCTGGATCGTGAAGCACATCCATGGAGCTCTTGAACGACGGGTTCGAAGGTGGTAGTTGCACTCGACAAATTGTCGCACCGTGTTCCGCCGAAGTCGTGGACCAGCTTGGTGCGTCGCGGCCCTTTCGCTATGCTTCAAACTGTCGCAACACGTTTTTTTTCATTTGGTTTGGTGTGTAGTGCGCGATTCTGGGTCATTTATTCTGAACCCCAAAAAACTCAGTTTTCAAGAGCGCCCAGGGTGAGCTTTTCTAGCCTGTGGTTTTAAGTGGTACCTTGTGTTAACGTAGAAACGAATGAATTACTAGGAAGAGAAACATAGAACAAATACCAGTTGGTTGTACTCACTAGAAGCACACACCTAGTCCAGCCTATAACTTCTAATAGATAATATGTATAAGTTGACACACCCCCTAGGCTAGAAAGGGGTGGAGCTAAGCAAAAAGCACACAGCCCAGGGTGGCACTACTAGTCCAACCACTGAGACAGGGGTCTGGAGACCATCAGCAAGAGTACAAACAAGACTAAAACCAACCAGGGCGGCACTACTAGTCCAGCCACTGGAGGTAAGGCCACAAGGCCAGTCAGACAGGTATATATATAGTAGAGAGTACACAATCAGGGTCCTAACAAGTGAGAAGCTACAGGAACAAGACCAAGCTGTACACAGTGCCGCTGATGATCTCTAGGCGCAAGCGCCTTAGTAAAGATATCAGCTGTGTTGGCACCGGAGGCCAAGTGAACGACGCGGGCCTGGCGACGCTGCTGTAGCTCGCGCAGGAGGAAGTACCGCAGCTGGATATGCTTCGCCCTGCCCTCAAGTCGAGGCTCCTGACACAGGAAATCATGGCCTGTTGTCAGCGTACAGGACCGGGGCAGAACTAGGCCGCTCACCTAAGTCAGTGAGCAAGAAGGTCAGCCAGCGGAGCTCCTGTGCCGCCATGGCACCAGCGTAGATCTCAGCCTCACAGCTGGACTGAGCAACAGACGACGAGCGAGTGGATCTCCAAGAGATAGCACCCGAACCAAGGCTGAAACAGTAGCCCTGAGACGACCTAAGAGTCTCAGAGTCGTCTGCCCAAGAAGCGTCTGTGTGCCCAGTGAGGACCACTGGCCTGCGTCCTCCTAGCACTAACCCCATGCCCGATGTACTTGCTAGATATCGCAAAACCCTCTTAGCGGCCGACCAGTGCTGAGGTCGGTGTCTGCCAGTGGCCACAAAGCGAGCCAGGATGCTGAGAGGGTATGCAAGATCTGGGCGAGTGCAAGTCATCAGGTACATGAGGCAACCCACCAGCTCTGCGTAGGGGCCACTGGGCTCTACTGGCTCCTCAGGAACAGGAGCGGAGAGCCCATGGTCTACTGGAAGAGGTGTGGGCTGTGCGGAGGAGAACTGAAGACCGAACCTCTGAAGGACCTGACGCACCAGGTGTGACTGTGTCAGAGTGATGGTGCGTGCTGCTCTGTCCCTAGAGATCTGCAGGCCAAGATAGCGACGCAGCTCTCCAAGGTCAGTGCAGGTGTGTCTCTTCAGCAGCTCGGCCTTCACAGAGGCCAGTGCGTCCCTGTCAGCAGTAGCAAAGACCAGGTCGTCTACGTAAACAAGGATGTAGAACGGAGTCTGGCCGGAACGCACAAAAAGCGACGGGTCAGCAGAGGACGGAAAGAACTGCAGGTCTGCTAACGTGGCCCGCAGCGTGTCGTGCCACTCGCGAAGAGCCTGACGCAGGCCGTAGACCGGGCGCCTGAGAAGCCACTGGGTCCCAGGGGGGAAGGTACCAGTGAAGCCCTGTGGTCGGCGCAGGTAGACCTGCTCGTGTAGGCTGCCCTGAAGAAAGGCAGTAGAGAAGTCGAGGGAGTGAAGCTCGTAGTCGCGCTGTGCTGCTACGTGTAGCAGCGCCCGAAGAGTGGTCATCTTCGGGGTCGGGGCGAAGATCTGAAAGAAGTCAACCCCCTCACGCTGACTGAAGCCTCTGGCCACGTAGCGCGCCTTGAAGACAGGCGGCTCTCCAGGGGGGCGCTTCACCTTGAAGAGCCACCGACCATCGACTACGTTCACCCCAGGCGGGGGAACTGCATCGACGTAAGTGCCGGTGGACCTCCAAGATGCCATCTCCTGCTCCATGGCAGCTATCCACTGAGAGGCCCAAGGTCCCGAGGTGGCCTCAGCGTAAGTGCGAGGGGTCGGGATGTCGAAGGCGTCTTGGTCACCCTCAGGGACTAACAGCATGGAGCAGAGATGGGGAGCAGCCTCGGAAAGGAAAGCAAGCTCGTACTGCCTGTCCTCTAGGACGTCACTGCCAAGGGCAGGAGCACCCCCGACGGACGGAGGACGGGCAGGTTCAGAGACCAGAGCGGTAGCGTAGTCAAGGCGGCGGGTAGAGGCGAAGTCAGCGACAGCAGCGACAAGCGCGTCAAGGCGCGAGACCGGAACAGAAGGGTCGGTAACAAGAGAGGCAAGAACCCGAGGGACAAGGGGACGAGCGGCACGGAGGTAGTCAGAGAACGGAGGAGGTGCAACAGCAAGCGACGAGGGAGGAGGTGACGGGAGGAGGGAGGACGAGACGAGTGGGAACGGAGCAACATAGGGTGGGAGGGCAGGACAGGAGAGACGGGACGGGCACGTGAGGGACGACGAGACCAAACGTGGGACGGAGGTGTAGGGTCAGGAGACAGCGGAGGGGACACAGGAGGGAAACGAGGAGGAAGATGGGCCGGAGACGAGTCCGGCGGCGGGAACACAGGACCGTAGACAGGAAGGTCAGCAGGCGGTAGGGGAGACACCGGCGAGCGGTCAGGGGAGGGAAGGCCGAGCAGACGGAGAGCGGAGACCGGCGGCGACGGCTGCTGGGGCTGCTGCGGCGGCTGGGCCGCGACCCTCGGACCGGCAGAACTCTCAACGGCAGCACCCCCAGAACCAACACCCCCAGAGCGAGAACACCCTCCAGCACTAGCGGCACCCCCAGGCCCGCCGGACAGACCACTCCAGGCGCGGCAGGACGAACACCCTCCTCGACGCCAGCACCCCCAGGGGCCAAGGGCGGCAGCGGCGGCGGCGGCGACGGCGGCTGCAGCGGCTGCGGCGGCGGCGGCGGTGGCGGCGGTGGCAGCGGCAGGGAAGGCGGAGACACCGGGGAAGGGGGACGCGGCAGGACAGGCCGGGGGACCACCAGAGTCAGCTGACTCCTCAACTGGGACAACCGACGGGAGGGAGTGACGTGAGAGACACCAGACGGGGCAGGACGAGGCGGGAGAGGAGCAGGGGCTACCGGGGGAGAGGGAGCAAGGAAGAGGGGCGGGGCAACCGGGAGACCTCGGTGAGGGAAGCAGCGGTAGAAGGAGACAGACTCGTCAAAGGTGACGTCACGGGAGTGGAGGAAGCGGTGAGACGGCGGGTGGTAGAAGAGCCAGTCAGACGAGTCTAGGGGGAAACCGAGGAAGACACAGGGGACAGTGCGGGCCGTGAGCTTGTCCGTACCAGAGGCACGAACGTGAGCAAGGCAACCCCAGACGTGGAACGCAGACGCGTCACCGGGGGACCCGGTCCAAAGGAGGGTCGGCGAAACCTGCGGCCGCTGGGAGCGGGGCCACATGTTAAGCTGGTGAGCAGCGTAGCGGACAGCGAACGGCCACAGAAAATGGGGGGCATCGGCATGGATCATGGAGGTACGAGCCACCTCCATGACGAAACCGATGCGGCACTCAGCAACCCCATTCTGCTGTGGCGAGTCCGGCAAGGTGTACGACTGGGTGATGCCCTCCGCACGATAGAACTGTCCAAGCCGACCAGAGGCGAACTCACCGCCACGGTCAGAGTGGAGACACAACACAGGGAGACCACGGTGAAGACGTGCAGCCACAACCCACGGGAGAAGAACGTCGGGCACGTCGGCCTTCTGCTCCAGGGGAAACACCGTGGTGTAGCGCGTGTAGTCGTCGACGAGCACAAGAAAGTAGCGCTCACCGCGCGGTCCGGGGACAGGGGCCGAGCCCCAAACGTCCAGGTGCAGGGTCTGAAGGGGGGCAGTAGCAGGACGCAGCGAGGAGGAGTGAGGAGCACGGCGGAGCCGGCCCTCGACGCAAGGCGTGCACGGTGGCGCAGTCGAGGGTGGGAGGGCAGGGAGCGACGGGGGGAGGCCTAAGACAAGACCGTGCTGAGACATGTGACGCAGACGTGGGAGAGCAGGGTGACCTAAGCGGTGGTGCCAGAGAAGGGACGGGTGAGTGAGGGACCGACACGAGCAAGCTGCAGCGACCTGGGAGGACGCACCAACCGGGGGGGAAGCGGTGTCGAGGGTAAACAGACCAGACACCGGGTCCCGGGGGAACGTCGCAAGAGGGGAACCTGAGACTGCGTCGGTACAGACAGCGAACCGCTCGTGCCCAGGGAACGTGGTGGTGACGCCGAGGTCCTGAAGACGGCCGACACCAACCAGGTTCCTGGAGAACGAGGGAACGTGGAAGCCTGTAAGAGAGCCCGAGGGAACGGTTGGACAGGGAAGGGAAGTGGAACTGCGAGCGACGACAGGACCGGCAGAGGGGTCAGCGAGGGAGACAACCGCAGGTGCAGCAAGCGGCGTGAGCGTGGACCGGTCACGGAAGAAACAGGCAGAAGCACCGGAGTCGAGCGTGAAGGACAGCGAGGCAGTGGCAGAGGCCGGGGACGGGGCGGGTGCAGAAGCTAGGCTAGGCAACCTAGGCAGTCCTACGCCTGACGCAGCAGGGGAAGCTAAGCTACACAAGGGTGAAACACCTAAACTAGAGTACACAGGGTAGTAAGATCCAGCAACACTAGAAGCGTCAGCATACAAAGCATGCAAAGCAGCACCTATCTGATCCATGTCTAACTCAAAGATCGGCACGCCCTGGCGGAGCAGGCTGTGCCAGTCAGGGAGGTCCGGGGCCGGGCCAAAGCGATGACGAAAAAGATCGTCGAGGCGGCGGAAACAGCGGGCGGTCGGGTGCGGGCGGCGGCACAGAGTGCCGCGGAGAGGCCCTGTCTGAAGCTGGTACTGGCAGGTCACAGCACTAGAGCCGCTGGTAGACGCCAAGCTGCGCGGGCCGCCACCACGGCCACCGCCTCCGGAGGTGCCGGGCCAACCAGGCGGGAGACGAGCCCACGGCTGCGGCGGGTGCTGCTGGGACGGCGGCTGCGGCTGGGGCTGGTCCTGCTGCTGCTGGGGCTGCTGCTCCTGCCCACCGGTGGTAGTCCCCTTAGGCGGACTACTGTCACCACCACCACGACCACCACCACCTGCGTCACCACCCCTACCTCCCTGGCGGCCACGGCCACCGCGACGCGAGCGCTGCTGCGGGTGGACAGCAGCAGCCGTCTCAGTAAGACGGGTCGCCGTGGCGACCGCAGCCGAAACGTCAGTGAACGTGCACTGGGATGGGGCACAGCCGTGAAAGATAGAGACTGCCGGCGCACCGCTCGACTGAGCGATAGTGCGCTGGCGAGTCTCGATCTCAGTGAGGGTGTCGACAAAGGCGATCAGGGTGAGGTCACCCGGGTGCTGGCTAAGAGAGTGGTCGCGAGCACTAGCGAGGCGGTCTGGCAGGCGCATAGCGATAAAATAGAGCGTCATGCAGAAAGGAGGGGGGAGCGCAGTGAGCTGGGCAGCAGTGCTGGCAGTGCGATAGCGAGTCTCTAGGGCACGCAAATGAGTGGCAAAGTCTGCGACAGTAGGGAAGGCAGCCAGGTCTGGGAACAGCATCGGAAAGAGCAAGCGGCCAGCAGAAGCGGAGGCAGGGGTGGAATAGCGAGCAATAACGGCGTCTAAATAAGCTTTGGCCGTTTCAACAGTAGCAAAACGCAAGCGCTCAGACACAGGGAGGGCGTGAGTAATAGCAACCTGAGCTACTGCATCGCGTGAGTCCCAGACCGCACAGGCCAGCGCAGCAGTAGAGAAAGCCTCACGGTCATCAGAGGAGGGGTCAGCAGGGAGGGGAGTAGGTGCAGGGGGGCGGGGGAGCAAGCCATCAGCATGGACAACCAGAGAGTGGCCATCCTGGCGCTGACCTGTAAGTTGGCGGCGGAGATCGGAGAGCCAGGCGGCGAAGTCAACCGCGTGGCCCTCAGCGTCCAGGCGGAGCACAAAGTCAGCCATCGTGCAGGGTCAGCGGCACAGCTCCTCTGCGACACAGCGGCACAGCGGCACAGCTCCTCAGCGGCACAGGAGCACAGCGGCGCGGGGACACGGCGGCAGCACTCTCCAGTAGGGCAGCAGCTAGGCGTCCCAGCGCAGGCAAGCAGAAGACACAGGGCCCGAGAGGACACGGCAGGCCGAGCAGGGGAGGCGGGCAGGTGCTCTGGGGCCGGGCTGGTGCTGGGAGGGGCCAGGCTGGTGCTGCTGGGGCCGGTCGGACACGAGGAGGGGCCGGGCAGCGCTGAGGAGAGGCCGGGCGGCGCTAGGAAGGGGGCCGGGCGGCACTAGGAGGAGGCCGAGCGGCACTAGGAGGAGGCCAGGCGGGCGAGCGCTAACAGCAGGCGCGACAGGGGCCAGCGGGCGCGACAAGGCCTAAGGGGCGCGACGGGGCCCAGCGGGCACGACGGGGCCCAGGGGGGGCGCGACGGGGCCGAGGAGGCGCGACGGGGACCAGCGGGCACGACGGGGCCCAGGGGGGCCGCGACGGGGCCTAACGGGCGCGACGGGGCCCAGGGGGGGCGCGACGGGGCCTAGCAGGCGCGACGGGGCCTAGGAAGCGCGAAGGGGCCCAGCGGGCGCGACGGGGCCTAGGAGGAGCGACAGGGCCCAGCGGGCGCGACGGTGCCCAGAGGGGGCGCGACGGGGCCTAGGAGGCGCGACGGGGCCCAGCGGGCACGACAGGGCCTAGGAGGGGCGCGACGGGGCCGAACGGGTGCGACGGGGCCCAGAGGGGGGGGACGCGACGGGGCTTAGGAGGCGCGACGATGCCTAGGAGGCACGACGGGGCTCAGCGGGCTCGACGGGGCCCATGGGGGGCGCGACGGGGCCTAGGAGGCGCGACGGGGCCCAGCGGGGGCGCGTTAGGGCCTAGGGGTCGCGACGGGGCCCAGCGGGCGCGACGGGGCCCAGGGGGAGCGCGACAGGGCCTAGGAGTCGCGACGGGGCCCAGCGGGCACGACGGGGCCTAACGAGCGCGACGGGGCCCAGGGGGGGCGCGACGGGGCCTAGGGGGCGCGACGGGGCCTAGGAGGCGCGACGGGCGGAAGCGGTAGGCGGGGGGATCCTAACCTAAGCGTGATACCATGTTAACGTAGAAACGAATGAATTACTAGGAAGAGAAACATAGAACAAATACCAGTTGGTTGTACTCACTAGAAGCACACACCTAGTCTAGCCTATAACTTCTACATAGATAATATGTATAAGTTGACAACAGGGACCTCTACAATAGCAACGCTGTACAAACAGAGTTCACTAAAACAAAAGCCCTGAAATTTCAGGGTTGTGTAAAAAAAAAATCCTAGCCCATCAGGGTTGATACCAAAAAAACCTCTGAAAAAACCCTGAATCAGGGAAATTTGCCTGAAATCTGAGGCCCTGCTATCTAGCCTATAACTTCTTCATAACAACATATGTATAAGTTGATACACACCCTAGGCTAGATAAAGGGAAGTGCTGAGCAAGGAACATCCAGCTCAGGGCAGCATTATTAGTCCAACCTCTGAGGCAGGGGTCCGAAGACCAGTCGGCAAGAGTACAAACAAGACAAGAGCAAACCAGGGCGGCACTTCTAGTTCGACCACGAGAAGAGAAGCCACAAGGCCAGTCTGGAAGGTATAAATATAGAGTACACAATCAAGGTCCTAGCAAGTGAGACTCTACACGAACTAGACCAAGCTGCAAGCAGTGCCGCTGATGATCTTTAGGCGCAAGCGCCTGAATAAAAATATCAGCTGTGTTGGCACCGGAGGCCAAGTGCATTACGCGGGCCTGGTGACACTGCTGGAGCTCGCGCAGGAGGAAGTACCGCAGCTGGATGTGCTTAGCTCTGCCCTCAAGTCGAGGCTCCTGACACAGGAGGATCATGGCCCTGTTGTCAGCGTACAGGACCGGGGCAGAGCTAGGCTGCTCACCTAAGTCGACGAGCAAGAACGTCAGCCAGCGGAGCTCCTGTGCCGCCATGGCACCGACGTAGATCTCGGCCTCACAGCTAGACTGAGCAACAGACGAGGAGCGACTGGACCTCCACGAGATGGCACCCGAGCCAAGGCTCAAGCAGTAGCCCTGGGAGGACCTGAGGGTCTCAGCGTCGTCTGCCCAAGAAGCGTCAGTGTGCCCAGTAACGACCACTGGCCTGCGTCCTCCCAACACTAGCCCCATGCCCGATGTACTCGCAAGATAACGCAAAACCCTCTTAGCGACCGACCAGTGCTGTGGTCGGTGTCTGCCTGTGGCACGAAGCGAGCCAGGATGCTAAGAGGGTATGCGAGATCTGTTCGAGTGCAAGTCATCAGGTACATGAGGCAACCTACCAGCTCTACGTAAGCACCACTGGCTCTGCTGACTCCTCAAGAACTGGAGCTGAGACCACGTGGTCTGTTGGCAGAGGTGTGGCCTGCGCGGAGGAGAACTGAAGACCGAACCTCTGAAGGACCTGGCGCACCAAGTGTGACTGTGTGAGAGTGATGGTGCGCGCTGCTCTGTCCCTGGAGATCTGCAGGCCAAGGTAGCAGCGCAGCTCTCCTAGGTTAGTGCAGGTGTGTCTCCTCAGCAGCTCGGCCTTCACGGAGGCCAGCGCGTCTCTGTCTGCAGTAGCGAAGACCGGGTCATCTACGTAGACAAGGATGTAGAACGGAGTCTGGCCAACATGAACGAAGAGCGAAGGGTCTGCAGAGGACAGAAAGAATTGCAGTTCAGCTAGCGTAGCACGCAGCATATCGTGCCACTCACGGGGTGCCTGTCGAAGGCCGTAGACCGCGCGCCGGAGGAGCCACTGGGTCCAAAGAGGGAAGGTGCCGGTGAAGCCCTGCGGCCGGCGCATGTAGACCAGCTCATGTAGGCCGCCATGAAGAAAAGCAGTGGAGAAGTCGAGGGAGTGTAACTCATAGTCACGCTGTGCTGCTACGTGTAGCAGTGCCCGAAGAGTAGTCATCTTCAGGGTTGGTGCGAAGGTCTGGAAGAAGTCCACCCCCTCGCGTTGACTGAAGCCTCGAGCCACGTAGCGCGCCTTGAACACAGGCGGCCAGGAGGGCGCTTCACCTTGAAGAGCCACCGGCCATCGACTACGTACACCCCAGGTAGGGGAAGTGCGTCGACGTAGGTGCTGGTGGATCTCCAAGATGCCATCTCCTGCTCCATCGCAGCTATCCACTGAGAGGCCCAGGGTCCCGAGGTCGCCTCAGCGTAACTGCGAGGGGTCGGGATATCGAAGGCGTCTGGGTCACCCTCAGGGACTAGAAGCATGGAGCAGAGATGGGGAGCAGCCTCGGACGGGAAAGCAAGCTCGTAGTGCTTATCCTCTAGAACGTCACTGCGAAGGGCAGGAGCACCTCCGATGGACGGAGGACGGACAGGGTCAGAGACCAGAGCTGTGGCGTACTCAAGGTGGTGGGTAGAGGCGAAGTCAGCGATAGCAGCGACAAGAGCGTTAAGACTGGAGACAACAAGGTTGTCAGGGACTATTTACATCGACGACGTGTCCCGGATGTGGGTAGTCTCATCCCGGAAAAGGGGGTGGTGTAAGGAAATTCCTTTTCCTTACTGGGCTCGACTACAGCGCGTGCGCCCTCGACTCTCGGAAGTTCAGGCTCGGCCAACTTCTTTGGTCCCGAACCACTTCGCGAACCCAAACCTAGACGCGCGGCGCTTCTGTAGCTTTCGCCAACCGGACCGCCCCAACCTGTTCGCGTGGTTCTCGGCTAGCTGCCTATAAATGCCTAGACCCTCATTGAATCACGACTCCTTTATTACACTACCTGTTATTACTCTGATTAAAACATAACAGCTGTACTTACTAAGAACTAAACTAGCTAGGCTATAAACAAATATGACCTAGCTAAGCTATATAAATATATTTGTTGACACTTGCGCCTTGTGACCATCAGCGATTTTGTACTCAGCTTGGTCTCGTCTCCATAGCAGCACCACTCCTTGTATCCTGTGTCATACTATATCTGCTTGTACTTGTTGTTCTATACATGTTTGCCTTGCTACACTTGCTAATTGGCCTTGTGGCCTCTTGTCTCAATGGTCAAACTACAGTGACGAAAACAATTGTCCGGATGTTTTGCATTATTTAGGATTTTTGGGCTTTCCGACCACTGTACATAAAGTCTTAATGTTTAATGGTGGTACGCTTTGGGAGGGGCACATAGTAGATGCGTTCACAACACTAAAATCCATGATAGTACACTGGATCTAACTTGGTGCCAAAAGATATGCAAAGAGTGCATCCTGACAATTGTTTCCCAGGACAAATAGCAAACTTCCGAGCAGCGTTTCTAGTAACTAGTCAACCAACAATTGGCCTTGATCACCAGCCGCACCCTCCTAGGCATGTTATCTACGAGGTTAGTGCAAACCTTTACAGCGATCTTCTCGCACTCTTCCCGGACCCACGCTTTTGCATAAGGAGGTGAGCACTAGGAAAATTGCTAAGGATTTGAGCGTATGCAAGAGTATTGTGCACAATTTCAGATTGAATGTTATCTCTAAGACTAGCCACACTGAGGTGTGGCAAAAGATGCCATAAGTCGATTGGTCCCGACTTATCATGGATCGTCTTCGTCGTACCTTTGTATGGTATAATTACGAGCAGAGTGGCAAAAACTAGTGTATCTACCGCGAAACTTAGGGTAACATAGCACGGTCGACTGTGCATCCTTGCACTATCAGAATCGCGCTAGGATCCATAGGTCTCATCACGGTGCAGCAGTCGAAGAAGTCGTGACTATTAAGAAAGACTTTCCAGGTTGAGATCTGGTGAGGAAAAGGGTCACTCCAGCGTAACATACTCATGCTCTCCAATTCATTCTAAGCCATGTGTCCCGCCTAGGCTTGGAATGGCTTGGAGAGCATGAGTTTGTAGCACTGGAGTGACCCTCTTCCTCACCAGACCTGAACCCGAATATTCTTCCCCACCAGTCGGAGCTTCTTCGACTGCTGCACCGTGACGAGACCCGTAGATTTTAACGTGATTCTATTAGTGAATGGGTGCACAGTCGACCGTGCTATGTTACCATAAGTTTCGCAGCGGACACGCTAGTTTTCGCCACTCGGCTCGTAATTTTACCATACAACGGTACAACGAAGACGATTCATGTTAAGAGGGGACTAATCGACTTATGACATTTTTGGCCACACCTCAGCGTGGCTAGTCTCAGAGATAACATTCAATCTGAAATCGTGCATAATACTCTTGCTGTCACAGGATCGAATGTCCCGAGGAAAGGTTTGCTCAATGTTGCACTATCAATCAATACAAGGTGCTTTTATACTTCCAAGATACATCAGGTAACCATGTTTATCCTATCCAAAGGGAATAGACCCTTCTAGAAATAGAATCACCCTGCGTATAGCCACGCGAGGCTATTGGCTTTAAGGGATTACGGCAGGATTACGCTAGATATAGCGCGCCAGTACATCCCGAGCCTGGTCGGTGTTATAATTATAATAACAGGATAAACCAAAGGATAATGGCAAAGGAGGAATAGGAAACCAAAAAAGATGAGATAAAGACCAAATGAATGAGGATAAAAAGAGGAATGAAATAGAAAGGAAATATGGAAAGGGGAAATTGGTGTAACGGGGTCGTACGCTCACACTTGCATACGCTCAAATAATTCACGATTTTCCTAGTGCGCACCCCCTTATGCAAAAGGGTGGGTCGAGGAAGAGTGCGAGAAGATCCATGTAAGGCTTTGCACTAACCTCGTAGATAACATGCCTAGGAGAGTGCAGGTGGTTATCAAGGCTAAGTGTTGGTGGACTACGTACCAGGAACGCAGCTCGGAAGTTTGCTCTTTGTCCTGGGAAATAATTGTCTGGATGTACTCTTTGTATATATTTTGGCACAAAGTTAGATCCAGTGTACTACTATGGAATTTAGCACTATGAACACATCCACTACGTGCCCCTCCCAAAGTGTACCACCATTAAATATTAAGACTTTATGTCCACTCGCCGGAAACCTAAAAAACCTTGATTAATGCAAAACATCCGGACAATTGTTTCCGTCACTGTAGTAGTGCTTGTTAAACTCAGCTAGGTAGGAGGGAAGCCATGGAATGGCATGAGATTTTAGGCTAGGAAAGTTGATGAGAGAAAAGAGAGAGACAAGGAAGAGAGAGGCATACAAGGAGGGATTTGTACCCTCTACAATAGAGTTCGATAAACCTACCAAGCCTACCAATTAAATAATATATAATTTAACACACCCCCAAGGGGGGGGATCTTCAGCGACGCGCCATGAGTGGAGCGGCGCTTACTGGCGGGAGAGGGCGAATCTTCAGCGAGGCACCATGGTTGACACGATGCTTATTGGCATGGGGGCGTTACGACTGGCACCTAGGACAGGGCGCTGGCCGCAGCTGTCAGTGCGCTGGCGTGGCGAAGCCGCCACGGCAGCACGACGGCATGGCGGCATGGCGACCCAGCGGCACGGCGGCGCAGCGGCACGGCGACCCAGCAGCACGGCGGCGCGGCGGCACCGTGGCACGGCGGCGTGGCAGGAGGGAAGCCATGGAATGGCGTGCAGTTTTAGGCTAGGAAACTTGATGAGAGAAAAGAGAGAGAGACTAGGAAGAGAGGCATACAAGGAGGGAGTTGTACCTCTAATAATTTGACAGGTGTTGCAGGAGACTAAGTATAGAATCTGCAAACACCAACACTTGGAAATCCTCAAGTGTTAGCCTAGGATCTTTACTGGAATGGTAGACTAGTAAGACAGCGGAAGTCTTGTAAAAGTATGATAGTCAAGGTTGAATATCCTGAGCACATGAACTTGTGGATAATCAAAGTTAATAATGGAAAGGCATAACAAGGATCTATAGCTCTAGGAAAGTACCTGTTCGCTAATGTACCTGTTCGTTGCTATCGCGCTATGCGCCCTAAATGATAACGAAGAGATGCAACTATTCACGTGACTGAAACGACTGTCCTCATAACGAGCGCTATTTGCTGACGTCATCCTACGGACTTATCTTTTACAGTAGGATTCGACACTATCTATCGATAAACGACTTACAGAAATGCTAAGCATGAATTATATCACAACAATACCCTCTACAGTAGAGTTCGATAAACCTACCAAGCCTACCAATTATATAACAAAATATATAATTTAACAGTGCTGCCCTGAGTTACCTTGTTGCCTTCCCCAGGAGTCAGACTAGTAGTGCTGCCCTGGTGTACTCTGCCTTGTTATAATCCGCCACTACCTAGGCTAGGGGGTGTGTCAACAAATATATTCATATAGATTAGCTAGGTCATATTTGTTCATAGCCTAGCTAGTTTAGTCCTTCGCAAGTACAGCTCTAGTTTAGTACATCCCTCGACATTTTCCATTAGTCACACTATTTCCGCTACTCTAACAGTTTCAGTGCAGTTCATTCTGTTAGAAAGAGAGAATGATTAGAATAGGAAGATATAGGGCAATATAGACTAGTGTGTTGTTCCCTCTAAGGCACAAACCTGTACAGTCTACAGTAACAACATAAGTTATGTTTGTACCTGCAGCGCCGACAAATGCAACACATTCTCGCCTCACCCTACCTCGGCATCAGCTGCGACGAGAGCACTGACCGTACTCACGGTAAACATCTTATTGTTTATCTAACCTTCTTGCGGGCGCATCGTGTTGTCACAGAGTTTTTTGCACTCTTGACCATCGAGAAGTGCAACGCCGCGTCTCTCCTCGCCGTTCTTCTGGCTCACTTGCGAGCAACTGGCATCGACCTCTCCCGAATCACCGGCATGAGCACCGACGGCTCCTCTGTCATGGTCGGCCGAGACAACGGTCTCGCCGCCCGACTTCGCGAGCACATCCCCCATCTCGTCTCTTCGCACTGCATCGCGCACAGGTTTTGCCATTTTAGTCGCGTAGGTTTCCTATAAGTGCTTGACTAAATTTCCTTAGTGTGCACCATGCAAGGAAGCCTTGGCGGTGAAGGACGCCGCAACTGCTTCTCCAGACTTCGACATGGTCGACCTTGTGATTCGGACTCTGGCCGATCTTCTGGGACGTTCTTGTGTCTGGAGTCAACGCTTCAAGTACCTGCAGCGGGCAATACACAACACCAACCTTGAAGTGCAAGGAATTCACACCGTGCACTGGCTTTCAAGGGGTGATGCTGTGCGGCGCCTCTGTAAGGTCCTTGGCACCGCTATCATTCTCTTTCATGAGTACGGGCATGAGCTGTATGAAGTCGTCATCTGTTACAAGTTCCAGTTCTGTCTATTTTTCCTGGCGGACGTGCTCGGAGTGATGAATGAGCTCAACCTCAAATTTCAGAAGAGGGAGGTGAGCTTCTTCCACTGTGCATGTTGCGCTTTTTGAACCACGCACGCACGTTTGGAATCACCCTCTCTCTCCACTCCCTTGTCTGTCACTTCCACCAGGTCGATGTCACCGAAGTGACGAAGGACTTCGACGAGGCGACAGGGGACCTCCGCCACCGCTACCTGGAGTGCGGAGAGGTGTTCAGTGGGGGGGTCGAAGGCACGTGGCTTTCGGCTTTCTTGGCGGTCTACGGGCACAGAGGGAGCAAACGCGTAAAGGTGCGGGGCATCGACAGAGATGGCAACCCAGTCACGCACACCTACACCATGCACGAGAAGCAGATCGAAGGGCATGCCTTCCGCAGCAGCTACCCCGATTGCGAGCGGCTCTGCGCGCAGTTCGCGAGGAACACGATAAGCTTCCTGAAGACGAGGATGCTGGACCTGAACAATCTCGCCCCGACGAAGCTCTTCCGCGTGTCGAAGTGGCCCCGGATGAAGCAGCAGAGAGAGAAGAAGCTGAAGGAGTACCTACATGGCTGCAGTGCCCTTTTCGACAACAGGCTGTCAGGGTTTTCCTTGCAAGCTGCGCAGAAGGAGCTGGTTACGTGGGCGCCAGTGATGCTGAGCCACCATGCCGACGAGGGATTCCATCAAGGCCTGACGAACTACCTTGGCTCGACGGAGTCGACCTTGTGAGAGACTGCTGTTCGACGGACTTCTGTTGCATGTTTTCTTGCCGGTTCTAATCTTCCCCTTGGAAGTTGTTGTTTATCGCTTGTTGACTAGTTGCACTAATGCACTGGTCTTGTTCTTTCCCCCAACCCATTTGGCAGGCGCTGGCCCAACATCATGCGCTTGTGGCAGGCGTGCGCTGTCTTGCCGCTTAGCACCATGGAGTGTAAACGAGGCTTCTCGCGGCAGAACGTCATCAAGTCATGGGTGCGGGGCTCGTTGTGCAATGCGCGCCTCAGCGAGCTGATGGTCATTTCCCTGCTGCAGTATGAGATAGACTCGGACGAGGCCCTTGGGTGTTGGCGCGAGAAGCTGAGGCGCCCTGCTAACAGGGCTGACATTTCAAAAAAAGGCACTCTGAGCCAGCCCCCCCTAAAAAAAAAATAGTATGAAGGGCCTTCAGCCGAAATTTTTGTAGTCTGAAATGTCAGGGTCCAGAACTCAGCGAGTCTGATTTTTTCAGGGTCCAGGACGTACAACCAGAGTCACACATGGGAAACACCCCCACAGCGAGAAACATCCCTCCCTCCTACACCTCCCAAAAAATCGGCTAAGTCCCTTGCAGCCATTAAAAATCCTCCCACAGCCCGCGCCCCCCCCAACCAGCAACCTTGTCATACCCTCGTTTTGCGTAGTTGTTAAATGTGGGAAACGGGGAAGTCATTCCTAAAAACCGAGGGGGTAAAATCGCACTGCCACGGAAATCGAAACTGAAGAGAGGGGGAATCGAAACTGACAAGGAAATGGGGAGGGAATCAAAATGGAGGGGAGGGGGGAAGCGAAACGGAGGGGAGGGGGGGGAAGGGGGGGGGCGGTCGAAACGGAGAGGATGGGGGAAGCGAAACGGAGGGGAAGGGGGAAGTGATCGAAATGGAGGGGAGGGGGGAAGCGAAAATGGAGGGGAAGGGGGGAATCGAAACGGCAGGGAGGGGGGAAGCTGGGGAATAGGACGGTGGGAGAAATTTTGCGCCCTTGCAGCGCCCCGGTTGGGAAATCTTGGCCGTTAAATCACTACATAACATCGAACGATTGATATATGTCGAAACGATCGTGACCGTTACATTTTGTTAGACTTTCAGTTGACCAAACGGGCAACTGGCGAGAATTTCCCTATGTTAAAAATGCGGAATTTACTCTCATTCCAATGCAGTTAAAAAAAATATGTGAAAGTCTCCTTCAAAACTTTTGGGTTGTTCCAGGTGTTAGGGAGGACTGTATCTGACAACATGACTTAGTCGAAATTTAGGGTGGGTTGTGGGGTGTGTGGGGGATGTCTCTAGCGTTCCGGGACTTTGCCGAAATTTTAGATGGGTCGTGGGGTGTGGGCTGGGGGTTGTCTCTAGGGTTCGAGAACTTGGCCGAAAAAATTTAGGGGTTGTGGGGTGTGTGGGGCATGTCTCTAGCGATTGGGGACTTCACCAAATTTTTCGAAGGTTGGAACTGTACAGGTAATGAGTCAGGGTCTGTACGCGCTGTGCTCTGAAAACTCAGTACTGGGTTAGCAACAACTCTGATTTTCTCAAGATCCCTAGAATCGTACTCTGAAGGGATCAGGATTGGGAAAATGCCTTATCTCGAAATTCAGGTTTGGCCAAAAAACAGGTCTGAGATTTCAGACTAATCAGAGTTAATAGTGTCAAACATGTGTATCTCCTATGTTTGCATAGACTGTATAGGGCCACCTCTTAGAGGGTACAACACTTAGGTATATTCACCTGTACTCTCTCTCTACTCAATCATTCAGTTCTCACTTTAACATGGTATTACGCGTAGGTTAGGATCCCCCACCTACCGCTTCCGCCCGTACCCTAGCTAGGCCCCGCCGCTTCCCCCTGGGCCCCGTCGCGCCTCCTAGCTCCGTCGCGCCCCTCCTGGGCCCTGCCGCGCCTCCTAGCCCCGTCGCGCCCATCCTGGGCCCCGTCGCGCCTCCTAGCCCAGTCGCGCCCCTCCTGGGCCCTGTCGCGCCCCTCCTGGGCCCCGTCGCGCCTCCTAGCCCCGTCGCGCCCCTCCTGGGCCCCGTCGCGCCCCCTAGCCCAGTCGCATCCCTCCTGGGCCCCATCGTGCCCCCCTAGCCCCGTCGCGCCCCTTCTGGGCCCCGTCGCGCCCCTCCTGGGCCCTGTCACGCCTTCTAGCCCCGTCGCGCCATGCCTGGCCCCGTCGTGCCCGCTCGGCCCCGTCGTGCCCTGCCTGGCCCCGTCGCGCCCGCCTGGCCCCGTCGAGCCCTGCCTAGCCACGTCGCGCCCTGCCTGGCCCCGTCGCGCCTGCCTAGCCCCGCCGCGCCTGCCTGGCCCCGCCGCGCCTGCCTGGCCCTGCCGCGCCTGCCTGGCCCCACCGCGCCTGCCTGGCCCCGCCGCACCTGCCTGGCCCCTCCGCGCCTGCCTGGCCCCGCAGCGCCTGCCTGGCCCCGTCGCGCCCTGCCTGGCCCCGTTGCGCCCTGCCTGGCCCCGTCGCGCCTGCCTGGCCCCGCCGCGCCTGCCTGGCCCTGCCGCGCCTGCCTGGCCCCGCCGCGCCTGCCTGGCCCCGCCGCGCCTGCCTGGCCTCGCCGCGCCTGCCTGGCCCCACCGCGCCTGCTTGGCCCCGCTGAACCTGCCAGGCCCCTCCGCGCCTGCCTGGCCCCGCCGCGCCTGCCTGGCCCCGCCGCGTCTGCCTGGCCTCGCCGCGCCTGCCTGGCCCCGCCGCGCCTGCCTGGCCCCGCCGTGCCTGCCTTGCGCCCGTTCCAGCCGGCCCTGCGCCCGCCCTCGCGACCTCCGCGCCCGTCTGCTCGGCCCCTGCGGCCGTCCCAGCCGGGCCCGCGCCCGTCCCGTCGGCCTGGTGCCCGCTGCTTCTGGCCCCCGCGCCCGTCCTGCCCCGAGCTGTGTGTGGCCCGCTCGTCGTCCCTGCCCCGGCCCTGCATCCTCCCTGGTACGGTTCCCCATCACCTGTACCGCACTGCACTGAGCTGCACCGCACTGCCCTGCACGGTACCGCCCTGCACCGCACTACACCGCCCTGCACCGCACTGTACAGTCCTGCACTGCTCCTGATGGCGGCGGAGCTTCGCTTCAACGCTGAAGGCCAGCCTCTGGAGTTCGAGGCGTGGCTTGCCGACCTCCGTCGCCACCTCACTGGCCATCGGCAGGATGGCCACCCGCTTTCCGCACACCTTGACGGTACGCTCCCCTGCCCAGACCCCCCTGCTGTTCTGCCCGTTGACCCCACACCCGCTGAGCGTGAGTCTACTGCAGCCACTGCCCTTGCGCGCTCTGTCTGGCTTTCCCGAGACGCTGTCGCTCAGCTTGCCATTAGCAATGCCCTTCCCCCGTTTGAGCGCCCTCGCTTTAGGTCCATCACTACCGCCCAGGCTTACTTAGATGCTGTCATCAAGCGCTATTCCACCCCTCCTTCTGCCTCGGTGGGTCGCCTGATCCTCCCGATGCTCTTTCCCGACCTTGCATCTTTCCCCACTGTCTCTGACGTAGCTGCCCACCTGCGCTCGATAGATGAGACCTGGCGCGCTGCCTGCACTGACGCACAGCTTAGAGCCTACCAGCCACCCATTACCTCTACCCTCTATTTGCTTGCCACCCGCCTCCCTGACCGCCTTGCCCCCGCCCGCGACCGCTTCCTTAGCATTCACCCCGGTGAGCTCACCCTCACCGACTTTGTAGACACCCTGACTGTTATTGAGACCCGCCACCGCTCCATCGCCCAGGCGAGCGGTACCGTGCCGGTCCCTATCTTTCAGGGTTGTGCCCCCGCTCAGTGTACCTTCTCCGACGGTTCTGCCGCTGTGGCTGAGACTGCTGCTGCAGCGCAGCTTCGTTCGGGGAAGGGGCGCCGCCCCAAGGCTGGGCGCGGCAGAGGAGGCGGGGGTGCAGGAGGGGGTGGTGGTGGAGTCGGGTCCTCTGGTGCTGGAGCGGACGAGGGGACCCTGCCCGATCCAGCTGAGCCGCTGCCTCCGCAGTCGCAGCAGCAGCAGCAGCAGTAGCCGCAACAGTCGCAGCAGTTGCAGCAGCCGCAGCCTCCGCAGCAGCCGCCACAGACGAGGCAGGCGAGTTTCCTCCCGCCCGGGTGGCCTGGCGCTGGAGGTGGTTGGGCGCGTGGTGGTGTGCCGAGTGGTGGTTCGGGAGGCGTGCGTTGTCAGTACCAGATCCAAACCGGTCCTTGCCGATGCTTCGTTTGCGGTAACCTCGGTCATACCACTCCCCGCTGTTTTCGTCGCCTGGACGACCTGTTTCGTCAGCGCTTCAACCTGTCGCCAGACCTCCCGGACTGGCACAGTTTGCTTAGTCGTAGGATTCAGATTTTTGACAACGACATGGATGCCATTGTTTCTGCTCTGCATGTGATGTATGCTGATGACTCTAGTGCGCTTCCTGCTTATTACTCACTGTCATCTAGTGTAGGTGTGCCTAGCTTAGCCTCCCCTGCTGCGTCACGCGTAGGATCCCCTGCTTTGTTTAGCCTTGGTGCTTCTGCCGTCGCCCTGTCGCCGGACGCCACTGCTTCGCTTTCCTTCACCTTGGACTCTGGCGCTTCCCGGTGCTTCTTCCGCGACTCTACTACACTGACGCCGCTTCCTGTTCCTGCTGCCGTTTCTCTTGCTCACCCCTCCGGCGGTCCGGTAGTCGCCCGCAGTTCCACCACCCTTCCCTGTCTGGCGGTTCCTTTGGGCTCTCTTACAGGTCTGCATATCCCCTCGTTCTCCAGGAACCTAGTTGGTGTCGGCTGCCTCCAGGACCTTGGCGTCACCACTACGTTCCCTGGTCACGAGCGGTATGCTGTCTGTACCGAGGCCGCCACTGGTGCCCCCCTGTCCACGTTCCCCCGGGACCCGGTGTCCGGCCTGTTCACTCTGGACACCGTGACCCCCCCGGCTGGGGCGCCCCCTCAGGTGGCTGCGCCTACCCAGGTTACTGGTGCCTACTCCTGTCGGTCCCTCACTCACCCGACTCTCCTTTGGCACCACCGCCTAGGTCACCCTACGCTCCCGCGTCTGCGTCACATATCACAGCACGGTCTCGTCCTTGGTCTCCCTGGTTCTCTCCCCGCTTTTCCCTCCTCCCCAGCCCCACCTTGCACGCCTTGCGTCGAGGGTTGGCTTCGCCGTGCCCCTTACTCCTCCTCGTTTCCCCCTACCGCCGCGCCGCTGCAGACCCTACACATGGACGTCAGAGGTCCCGCCCCCGTCCATGGGCCGCGTCGAGAGCGCTACTTCCTTGTGCTTGTCGATGACTTCACTCGCTACACCTCGGTCTTTCCCCTAGAGCGGAAGGCCGACGTGCCTGACGCTCTCATCCCCTGGCTTGTCTCTGCGCGTGTCCACCGAGGTCTCCCAGTCTTGCGCCTTCACTCCGACCATGGTGTCGAGTTTGCCTCTGGTGTCCTTGGTCGCTTTTGTCGTGCGGAGGGCATCACTCAGACGTTCACCCTACCGGGCTCCCCACAGCAGAATGGGGTTGCTGAGCGACGCATCGGTTTGGTCATGGAGGTGGCTTGCACCTCCATGATCCATGCCAGTGCACCCCATTTTCTGTGGCCGTTCGCTGTGCGCTACGCTTCTCACCAGCTTAACCTGTGGCCGCACCCCCAGCAGCCGCAGGTTTCGCCGACCCGTCTTTGGACTGGGTCTCTTGGTGACGCATCTGCGTTCCACGTCAGGGGCTGCCTTGCTCACGTCCGTGCCTCCGGCACGGACAAGCTCACTGCCCGCACCCTTCCCTGCATCTTCCTCGGTTTTTACCTTGACACGTCCGACTGGCACTTCTACCACCCGCCGTCTCACCGCTTCTTTCACTCTCGCGACGTCACCTTTGACGAGTCCGTCTCCTTCTACTATCGCTTCCCCCACCGCGGTCCCCTGGTTACCCCCCCCCTGTTCCTGGTAACTCCTTCCCCGGTAGTCCCTGCCCCCCCCCCTCCTCCTCCCCGTCCTGCCCCCTCTGGTGTGTCCCACGTCACCCCTCTTCCGTCGGTGGTCCCAGTTGAGGAGTCTTCTGACTCTGGTGGTCCTGCGGCGCAGTCCTCGCCGGCTGCCTTACCCCAGGCGTCCCCTTCTCCACCACCTCTGCCGCCGCTGTCGCCCCTGCTGTCGCAGCCATTGTCACCTCCGCCGCCGCCGCCGCAGCCGTCGTTGTCGCTGCCGCCGCCGCCGCCGTCGCAGCACCCGTTCGTTGACTCTGCGGGTGCTGGCGTTGGAGTGCGTGCTAGTCCCGGTAGCCCTGGGGGTGGTACCGGTCCTCGAGGGGTTTCGGGCCCTGGGGGTGTTCCCTCTGGGGGTGCTGGCGTGGAGTGTGCCGGTGGTAGCCGAGGAGCAGCTTGTGGTCCCGGTGTCGGAGTTGTGCCGCCGCCGCAGCAGTCCCCGCCGGTGTCAGCCCTTCGCCTGCTCGGCCTTCTGTCCCCTGACCCTGCGTCTGTTCCTTCCGACCGTCTCCTCCTCTTCCCGTCTACGGCCCTGTGTTCCCTCCGTCAGACTCGTCCCCGGCTCGTCTTCCCCCTCATTCCCCCCCTGTGTCCCCTCCTCTGTCTCCTGACCCGACTCCTCCGTCTCACGTCTGGTCTCGCCGTCCCTCCCGTGCTCGTCCTGTCTTGCGCTCCCACCCTATGTTGCTTCGTTCCCACGCGTCTCGTCCTCCCCTTCTCCCGTCGCCTCCTCCGTCCTCCCTTGTTGTTGCGCCCCCCCCTCTGTCTGACTACCTTTGTGCCGCTCGTCCTCTTGTTCCTCGGGTCCTTGCCTCTCTCGTTACCGACCCATCTGTTCCGGTCTCGTGTTTTGATGCTCTTGTAGCTGCGGTCGCTGACCCTGCCTGTCCTCCGTCTGTCGGGGGTGCTCCTGCCCTCGGCAGTGACGTCCTGGAGGACCGCCCGTTCGAGCTTGCGATCCTGTCCGAGGCTGCTCCCCATCTCTGTTCCATGCTGCTAGTCCCTGAGGGTGACCCTGACGCTTTCGACATCCCGACCCCTCGCACTTACGCTGAGGCGACCTCGGGACCTTGGGCCTCTCAGTGGATAGCTGCCATGGAGCAGGAGATGGCATCTTGGAGATCCACCGGCACCTTTGTCGACGCAGTTCCCCCACCTGGGGTGAACGTAGTCGATGGCCGCTGGCTCTTCAAGGTGAAGCGCCCTCCTGGAGAGCCGCCTGTGTTCAAGGCGCGCTATGTGGCTAGAGGCTTCAGTCAGCGTGAGGGGGTGGACTTCTTCCAGACCTTCGCTCCGACCCCGAAGATGACTACTCTTCGGGTTCTATTACACCTAGTTGCTCAGCGTGACTACGAGCTTCACTCCCTCGACTTCTCCATTGCCTTCCTTCAGGGCAGCCTACACGAGCAGGTCTACTTGCGTCGCCCTCAAGGCTTTACTGGCACCTTCCCTCCTGGGACCCAGTGGCTCCTGCGGCGCCCCGTCTACGGCCTGCGCCGGGCTCCCCGTGAGTGGCACGACACGCTGCGTGCTACCCTTACTGACCTGCAGTTCTTTCTGTCTTCCGCAGACCCCTCACTCTTCGTTCGTGCTGGCCAGACTCCGTTCTACATCCTTGTTTACATCGATGACCTGGTCTTTGCCACGGCAGACAGGGACGCACTGGCCTCAGTGAAGGCAGAGCTGCTGAAGAGACACACCTGCACTGACCTTGGAGAACTGCGCCGTTACCTTGGTTTGCAGATCTCCAGGGATAGAGCAGCGCGCACCATCACTTTGACTCAGTCACACTTGGTGCGCCAAGTCCTTCAGAGGTTCGGCCTTCAATTCTCCTCTGCACAGCGCACCCCTCTGCCTGTAGACCACAGACTCTCTGCTCCAGTTTCTAAGGAGTCGGTAGAGCCGAGTGGCCCCTACGCAGAGCTGGTGGGTTGCCTCATGTACCTGATAACTTACACTCGCCCAAATCTCGCATACCCTCTCAGCATCCTGGCTCGCTTTGTGGCCACAGGCAGACACCGACCGCAGCACTGGTCTACCGCTAAGATGGTTTTGCGTTATCTTGCTATTACATCATGCATGGGGTTAGTGCTAGGAGAACGTGGGCCAGTGGTCCTTACTGGACACACAGACGCTTCTTGGGCAGACGACGCCGAGACACTCAGGTCTACCCAGGGCTACTGCTTCAGCCTTGGTTCAGGTGCCGTCTCGTAGAGAGCTACCCGCTCCTCGTCTGTTGCCCAGTCCAGCTGTGAGGCCGAGATCTACGCTGGTGCCATGGTGGCACAGGAGCTCCGCTGGCTGACCTTCTTGCTCATTGACTTAGGTGAGCGGCCTAGCTCTGCCCCGGTCCTGTTCGCTGACAACAGGGCCATGATCCTCCTGTGTCAGGAGCCTCGACTCGAGGGCAGAGCGAAGCATATTCAGCTGCGGTACTTCCTCCTGCGTGAGCTACAGCAGCGACGTCAGGCTCGCGTAGTACACTTGGCCTCAGGTGCCAACACAGCTGATATCTTTATTCAGGCGCTTGCGCCTAAAGATCATCAGCGGCACTATGTACAGCTTGGTCTAGTTCCTGTAGCCAGGGCTCCTGCTAGTTTTTAGGGCAGTCTGAAAATCAGACGGGTTCTTAGAGCTTCGTCTGACCGTCAGACGGATTTATTTTGCCTGTCTTACGATTCAGACGAAATGCAAGGACGTGTCTGAGAATTCAGATGGTTTTGCATCCTGATTTTATCACAGCTCATCAATACTACCAAGTTACCAACATACAACATGACATCAAAAGTTAGACTACTGCAGCTCCTACCATACAATGAATAATCATCAGCTACTACCATCAGGATTAATCAACAACAGCCTATTGCAGAGGTGAGCTCAACTAAGCTCACAAACTACTTGTTGGGCTGAGATATTTCCAATACTACTCCTAAGAGCACTTATTTTGCTGCTACTCCTGCTAATGCCGCTACTGCTGCTGCTGTTGCTGCTGAGGCTGCCTGCTATTGCTGCTGAGGCTGCCTGCTACTGCTGCTGAGGCTGCTTGGTACTCATGGTGATGCCTTCAGTCAGAGTCGGTGTCGCTGTCCACAGGGGCCTCCTCCTCTTCCTCAGAGTCAGATTCAACGGCAATCATCTTCCCCTTGCCCTTCCTCCTCCACACAGGGCCAGCTGCAGCATCCTCCTCAAACACACGTGCTGCTTCCACAGCAGCCAATGCCTCTGCCTCTCGAGCTGCTGCTGCTGCTGCCTTCGCTGCTGCCTTTGCCGCTTTTACTGCATCGGACCTCTTCGGCTTCTTCGTCGGCCTCGAGCCCTGTGCCATCACAACTTCTTTGGCAGGGCGCCGCTTCTTGACTCCCCCGCGCCACATGGTCACCAGTTCCTCCCACTCCATCTCGTACTCCAGCAGCGAGATGGTCATCAGGTCGCTCAGGCGCGCATCGCAGAGGTTCCCGCGAAGCCAGCTCTTAATCACATTCTGTCGGCTGAAGCCGCGCTCGCACTCCACCGTGCTCAAAGGCAGCACGGCGACAGCAATCCACACAAGGACAATGTTGGGGTAGGCCATCTTCCAGTCGTCGCTTGAGAGCATGTGCTTTAGGGCAGCGTGGAAGTCGAGGTCGTCATGGTGCGTTGACATGATCGTGGTGAAGCTGGTGAGTTCCTTCCTGGCCTTGCCCCAATGGACGCATGAGGGCGGGGGAGGGGTCGGCGGAAGGGTGGGTAAACAGAAGTCAGGAATGGGCAACAATGGAGAGCAGGGTTATACACGCGAGAGAGCAGCCACTTATAGACGCGATGACAAGGGAGCGGCCTTACCGGGCAGGGTGTCAGGGGCTGTGGGGTCGCGCTTCCACAGGTTGCGCAGAGACAACAGCCACTCCATGAACTTACGCTCGCGCCTGAACGCGGTTCGAGGATACAAACTCTGCTTGTAGAGGCGAGTGCCGTTGAGGGAGGACAAGTCGTGGAATCGGCCGCGCAGATGGCCGATCATCGCCAACACTACAGCAGTTCCCAGCTTCTGGAGTGACTCCATGTCCCCTCCGCTTTGTTGGCCTTCGATCGGTCGCTCATGAAGCTGGTACGTGTGGATGAGAGGAGTGCCGTTTGCATCTGTGCCCGAGATAGTAACGTCCTTGCCGCCAGCATGAAGTTGCAGAAACTCGAAGAAGTCGCCCGAGGTCGGGCCAAACTGCGAGTCGTAGGTGACGTACCGGCTGCGCAGGATGAGGATGGTGTTGTCCACCATCCTAAGAACTTGCGTCACGTCGACCTGGGGGAGGGGTGCAAACAAAGAGAAAGCAAACATTATAAAGTACTCGGACATGTAAACAGAAATCATGCTAAGAAGGACGTACCTGTCGACGCTGGAACTTCAGATTCAACACGTTGAGCTCCGCGAGGATGTCAGCCAGGAAGTACAGAAGGAAGTGGAACTTCAGGCTAGTGACAACAGCATACATCTGACTATCGTACTCCCGCAGCAAGAGGATAGCAGCTGGGAAGACCTCGACCAGCCGCTGAATGGCTTCACCCCGAGAAAGCCAGCGGATCTGATGGATCCCCTGCATCTCGAGGTTGGTCTCGGTCACCACCTCCTGCAGCTGCTTGAAGCGGTTGTGGACGACGATCGAACGGCCGAGGATATCCGCCAAGGAGCGGACCACCTTGTCGACCACACCTAGATCAGGAAAGTCCGCTGCCGCGTCCTTAGCGGCTAGGGCCTCCCTGCATGCATGGCCACGGAGGGATGATTAACAAAGCGCGGAGAAACAGCATGATAAAAGACGGGTGGAGTGCGAATGGCTACCTATGAGCAATGCAATGGCATGATACTAGATGCGGAATCCGAGTGCGAAGACGGGCGACAAGGCCCAACTGCGCTCCCGTCATCACGCTGGCGCCGTCGGTGCTGATCCCACAGATCTTATTGAGGTCGACCCCATATGACTCCAGGTGAGTCAGAAGCACGGCTTGCAGGGAGGCGGCATCGCACTTCTCCACCGTGAGGTGCGCGAAGAACTCCGTGGCGACCTCCGTACCGCGCAGGAAGGTAAGGTAAACGATCATGTGCTTCCCTCGGCGCCGGTCCGTACTTTCGTCGAGTTGGATCCCAAGAAAGGGGCTCGCCTTGATATGGACCATCTGCTTCGCCCGCAGGTAAGCCACTAGATTCTCGACGAGCTGGATGAAGCCATACCTGCCATTCGGGTAACACCGGAGGGCATAGGGAAGGAGTAACGCAAATAGAGACAGTAAGTTCAAACAAATATCATAAACGGCAAATGAGGAACTCGGATGAGGAGGGCTTCGCCTTAAAAACGTGGGACACTTACTCGCTCTGGTAGGTTCCTCGTTCCTTCAAGGGCAGATCAGTTGTCCCCTGTTCTGCCATGAACTGGACAAGGGAAACGAACAGAACGATAGGTGCATCCGACTTGCAAACAAAAAGCACGATGGCCATGAGCCGCTTCAGTCGTCGAGCCTCATTGTCACCGTTCTCGAAGTCGACGATCGACTTCTGCTTCTTCATCTTCCCGTCGCGCTGCAGTTTCTTTGCCACGGCAGCCTCATGCTTCAGACTGTGATGATGCTTACGCATTGTTTGCTTCTGAATGTCGATGCCGCCCTCACCGTTGCGGCCGTACTGATAGTCGGGGTCGTCGCCAAACGCCATGCAGACGCTGCACTTCATGCAAAGGCGACCCTCCTTAGTCTCGGAAATCACCAACCATGGAAAGTGGCGTAACCACTGCTCCCTCGCTTTGAGTTGGAGCTCCTCCACCGTCAGGAAGAATGGCCCGTCGTCGTCATTATTCGGGGAGCTGGGACCAGGATCGCCGCTGCTGCTGCCGAGCTGGATAGGATTAGCCGCAGTCGAGGCACAGGCATGCCGACCGAAGCTGAGTTTGCGCTGGATGTACTTCGCCTTGTCAGACTTGCGGGCGGGCAAGACGGGCCCTCCAGAGACGCGTGGCGGAAGGACGGCAGAAACGGTTTGCCTTGTAGGTGATGACGGACGGGAAGGCCTAGTAGCAGAGTTGAGCTCGGAGCCTTCAGCACCAAAGATGATCCATGGCTCCGTGTCCAACGGAGGCAGTGGGCTCAGAGGAGCCACTGTAGGGGGAGGACTAAGCACGGGCGAGTGGGCGGCAGGAGACGGGCTACGCGATCGTGCACATGCTGCGGGTGGCGGACTAGCGGCGGGAGAGCGAGCCGAGGGTGGAGAACTCAACGCATGCTTGTTACTCGTACTAGGACTAGCCTCTCGACGACTAGTCGTATGTCGAGTAGCGGAAGGAGGCGGTGGGGGTTTGACAGGCAGAGTAGGCTCGACGGGCATACGCCTCTGATGCGGCTCAGTGCTAAGGGGAGGTGGCGCGGGTCGGGACCGAAGCAGGTCTAGCCCCGTAACCGTCGATGGTGCGGCATCTTTACGAGGGTTAGCATTAACCTCCTCTAAGGCCATAAGATGAGACACACGATATGAGCAAGAACTAGGTGGGAGAGCCAGCCAAGAATGAAGCACTAGGACGAGGGAAGGACGAGGACACCAAAGAGAGCACTCATGGCTGCAGGGAGTGGTTCTCTGAGACGTGGTGGTCTGAGATTGGTGGCTTCTGTGGGCTGATTGTTCACCATGGCGGCTCGAAGAAGAGCGGCTTGGGGTTGCAGATTCAATACGAAACCCTCGTCGTGCACGACGAGGGTGGCTTGCGGTTTCATCGGGAAATGCGCTGGCACATTGCTGCCCAGCGCTGCTTGCTTGGAACCTGGCTGGCAGCGACGGTGCCCGTAACAAGACAGTGGCGTGGCAGCAGCTAGCGTCAGCAAGCTGAAAATTTATGTGCGCTGGACTGTTTCGCTGCCGCGCTCGGGTAGAATTGAATGCGCGTGCTGCGGTGCACATGGGACTGGGTGGCTGGCAGTGGCCTAGTGGCATGTGGACTAGTGGCCCTGCTGCTAGAAGGGCGGATTTGTCGGTATCAGACGGAAAAAAACGGCCGGTCTGATAAATCAGATGAAAGTGTACACCTAGTCTGATGTTTCAGACGAATTCTTATAACTTGTCTGAACGATCAGACGAATATATTTGGCTCGTCAAAAAATCAGATGAAACATAAAAACCCGGTCTGATTTTCAGACCATCAGACCGATTTGGTCTGATAACGGGAGCCCTGCCTGTAGCCTCTCACTTGCTAGGGCCTTGACTTTGTACTGTCCTTTATATGTATACTTAGACTGGACTTGTGTCCTCTCCCAGTGGCTGGACTAGTAGTACCGCCCTGGTCTTGTTCTCGCCTTGTCTGTACTCCTTCTGACAGGTCTCTTAGACCCTTGTCTCAGAGGTTGGACTAGTAGTGCCGCCCCGAGCTGCTTGTTTAGAACATTCCCCTATGCAGTCTAGGGGGTGTGTCAAACATGTGTATTTGTTATGTTTGCATAGACTGTATAGGGTCATCTCTTAGAGGGTACAATACTTAGGTATATCTATCTGTACTCTCCCTCTATCTTACTCAATCACTTCTCTCAGCTTGATAACTAGCTGTACAATCCTAACGTTCTTTTAAACGATTTTTAGCAAGTGCAATGCAACCCTGTTTGTGGCCTGGCAACCTTGGAGGTTTCAGGGTTACATGTTCCAGAACACTGAGAAATCAGGGAAGCCAAAATTTCAACACAAGGCCGTCAGGGTAATTTTTTTTCCCATTCGACAGCTCAGGGTGCTTTTTTTTGAAACGTCAGCCCTGCTCATGATACCATGTTAGAAAGAGAGAATGACTAGAATAGGAAGATACAGGGCAATATAGACTAGTGTGTTGTACCCTCTAAGGCACAAACCTGTATAGTCTACAGTAACGTAAGTTATGTTTGACAGATTCTGGTTCAGCGTGAGTTTCAGCTGGAATCTGCCGTTACACGGTGTGGCATCGACACAAACCTTGATAAACACACATCCATCTGAAAATGGCACGAAAGTACACCCAGCCATATGCAGTGCAGTGTATAAACATTAGCAGCATACCCATCCAATTCAGCTTTGCTTCTTACCCTTCCTGTCCATTGCCCTTCGCAGCCCCGTACCACTTACCCTAGCAGCCGCTGCCATGGCCTCTGCCTCTGCCTCCCCTGCCGTCATATCCTGCCTCCTCTTCCTTAGCCCACCGCTACTTCTACCACCACCAACCCCCTTTCCACCGCTCCCACCGCCCCCTACATCTCCCTCCTCCCCCTCGCCCCCCAGGTCCGCAATCTCCTGCTGTCGCCGTGCAGCGGTGGCGACAAAGGCGGGGTCGGGGTGGGGCTGGTCGGCCACGGGGGAGTCGCGCAGGGCGAGGATGATATATACGGCGATCACCGCGTTCACTGACAGCACCGCTGCGAGCCCCGCCCAGAAGGTGGCATCGATGGGCGGTGCTGAGGGGTCGGAGCGGGCGAGTAAGGACCAGATGGGCGCGGGGACGAAGCCTAGAGTGGGCCGGGGGACGTGGGGCGTGGGAGGGGATCGGCGAAGCACCGGGGGTATCGAGGCATGGTGAGTGCGGTTGTCAATTCAACAACAGAGACAGTTTTAAGTTAGTTTCACGGCAGTGACTAGGCCGAGGGACTGTTGAGAAAGAAGACGAAGGCATGTGGGTGGTTGAGGCGAGTGGAGGTGGCTGTGAAGGGCGAATAGTGGTGAGGACGTGGAGGGGAGGAAGGCTTACTCTGGAGGAAGGAGAGGTCCTGCTTGAGGGAGAAGAGCACGGCGAGGGGCAGCACCCACATGGCTACGGACGTCACCGCGAACCGCACCCACACCGCACCTGCCGAGTGCGGCTTGCCTGATACCCGCTGCTGCTGCTGGTGCCGTGCCATCGCTGCTTTCCCACTAAGCACCACGAGAGGGGAGGTGGGAGATGACAGGGGGACTGACGTTAGCTCGGACTCAGTGCAAGAGAACCCTTAAAATGGCAGGTTTAGGTGGGACGATTCCTACAAGTCGGCTTGAAGGCACTACGACGACGCGACTTATGCCTCTAGGTCGCCTCGGGTACACATGGCTCGTGGGAGGATGTAGAGCGCAGAACACACCGAGGCTGAAAGTACGGCAATCGCCTACTAGCAACGATCTCGGCAAAGATCAGGCGACGATCACACGCAAGCACCACAGCTCGTTCGATCGGCAACCTGTGAACTCTATCTCCCGTCAGCTGCTCGCTCGGCTGAAAAATATTGATGATTCGACACGACCGGCGGATTAGCTCATCGGATCGCTCACCTGGGCGCGACGCGATTCAACGGTTGAGGAAGAGCCGCGGATCCAGTAGGATTCGCACGAAGGAACTCCCAAGAACGGGAGCAACGGTAGGAGGGATGAAGGCCACGGGGAAGTGGTGCCAAGGGGCTCGGGTGCAGGGCTATTTTTTTGGGTTGCGGAGCAACCTATTGCGATCGATCGTACGAGATTTTTTTCTCCAAGTTTTATATCAAGTTCTATGAAAAAAATTGATATTAATTGAAGAAAAATGATGGGAAGTATTGGCAATATATTGTGGATGACTCATCTAAACTATATAGCTTCATTAGCTTAGCTTGGCAAATAATTGAAACATGTCATATCACTACTACAACATAATACTTGAAACGAAACAATGATGGAAAATAGTTCATGTTTTCCATCATTTCGCGATATGCGGAAGGGAGTAATTGAAACGTGTGTTGGAAATGTCTCAAGGACTTAAGCGTTTCTGAAGTGTAACACCACACTCGAGGAAGATCGTAACGAGTACGCGAGTCAACGGAGGTTACACGACGGGATGGACAAAGAACACAAAAGGACTCGAAGGGTCGCAACCGGAGGTTGCGACTGACCGTTACAACTGCAAGAATGGTAACCGAAGCGACAATCGAGTCGCTGTGCGACTCGATAACCGCCATTCAACTGTATTCTACAACTGCTTGTTTTTCTACTTTCTATATATTGCTGTATGCTTGTTCACTTTAATCAATCGCTTGTTCTCATATACCAGTACAAGGGTTCAACTACTCAACTTCCGCTGCACTACTCAAGTCTCATTCTTCAACTGGGACTTAGTCTCTGGAAAGATCCTAAGGGCTTTTCTCAGCCCAACATGGTATGAGAGCTGGTCAGAGACCAAACTCCCAGCAACTACGCTCTATCTACAATCTGCACACCAACGACTTCATTGATTACAAGTCATGGACAGCAAGGGCAAGAAAATCTCCACGGGCTCACCCAGCGCCCAAGACACTCAACCCGGCAACTCTGGATTGCACACTTCAGGACTGCAAACCGAGACCGGCGCTGCTCAAGAAACAACAGGAAGAGCACCGGAAATGGTGACCCCATCACCCTCTTCAAGCGTGGATCTGAACCTTATGGAAAGGTTCTTCAGCTTCATGTCGCACTTCGACCAGCAGCAGCAGACAAGGACACCTGCGCACTCAACGCAGAGCAACGGAGGAAACATGGGATTAGCGCCGATGAGCCTCGACAACTCATCGTTCGGGCGACATAATCAAGCGCCTACCTTTGCGCCTTATCACTCTTCACCGGGGACGTTCGAGTTCATGCCGCCCCGTGCCCAACCAACAGCAGCTGCATCACAACAAACACCAAACGAGATACTTAGTCTCCAGGCGCAGTTTTCACACGTGATCAAACTGCAGACATCCTCACCGTTCAACGGACACGACTTTTTTACCTGGAGCTTTGAGTTCGAGCTGCTGATGGAGGCTGCGCATCTCTTGGGATACTTCAACGGGTCCCTGCCATTCCCAAGCAACGGCACTGGAAAAGAGCAAGAAATTTTCACGTATCAGTCGCTGCTGGCGTACACAGTTCTCCTGCGGAACCTGTCACCACAAGAACAACAAAGCATCAGAACGTATCGGAGCTACGGAAACTCCGCGGAACTCGCATGGCATCACCTCAAGTGTCTCTATCAAGTAAACGACAGCGTGACACAAAGCAGACTCATGCAGCAGCTGACAACAATACAGATGAAGACCGGGGAAAAGGCGATGGAGTATATGAGTCGATGCCAAACACTCCGCGACCGCCTGCTTCGGTGCGGAGGAACAATCACTAAAGAAAGCTTCGTGACGCTTGTCCTCGCTAGGCTCGGGCCAGAATGGCGAACCACCCGCTCGCTCCTTCGCGCCCACGGACGAATCTCGGAGATGCACCTCTGCGCCGAGCTCCATGCTGAACAACACGAGATGGACCTGTTTGAAGAAAGACAACCAAGGAAACAACAACCATTAGTCTTCTACACTCAACGAAGACACGACAACAACTACAACCGGCGCAGCAGGCAAGATCAACTCGACAACAGAGGACTCACCATTGTACCGCCGTTCTGCCACAACTGCCAAACATACGGACACTCCAAAGTCAACTGCACACGTCACCGAGCCTATCGTCCAGTAGACCCACAAGTCGCTTCCACTCAAGAAAGTCCGCCGAGGCGCTCTCCCACATCTGCAGAAAATACACCGAATATCATTAACTGCATGGTACACATCGACAATTGCGCACCCGGATCACCGCCAACTTACGCTCCCGATGAAGAAGAACTACCGCCGCCGCACACACAAGGACTTCAGGTCAACCCGACATACGCTGCAGTCGCCAACGCCGAACCCACCGGACGAAACACCTGGTTCTTGGATAGCTGCTGCGGTCAACACATGTGTTCTTCCGGACGCTTCGTGCAACGAGAGCGACGCCTCAACCGCGACGTCATCATCACCGTCGCCAACAACGAGAACCTGAAAACAAACAGACAAGGAGTGGTTCAGTTACAGTCCATGGAAACAAATGTTATCCTGAAACTCAACAAGGTTCTAATCGTCGACAACTTGGGATACAATCTGCTAAGCGTCAGCCAGCTAATGGCAAAAGGGATTCACCTGGAGTGCGACTCGGACTCCAACGAGTTTCGCCTTTACCACGGGAAGGGCGGCCTCTTCATCGGTCGTGCTCTCCTGAAGTCCGGCGTCTTCGTGTTGGACTTCGTCCCTGACCGCGGTACTGCCGACAGCGATGGCATCGTGTCGTTCGCCGCCTGGACACACCCGCCGGATCTTGACCCAGACTTCAACCCCGATGGATTCTGGTACTCCAACACCATACCTACAGCAGAGAGAACACGAGCGTTAGCAGTCATCAGATAAGAAAGACAAGTACCAGCAAGCGTCCCTTCCCAACCATCACCTGTAGTAGCAGCAGCAGGACCCAGCCGAGTACCACCACCAGCGATCCGAGGACCACCAACCGAAGCAGATCAACTTATGCCCATCACACGAGAAGTCTGCCGAAGTCCCGCCACGGTCGTCGCGTTCTTCTCCAACACCGACATGTACCAATGCTCACCCGGCCATCGCGCTTCCGACGACATCTGGCACCAACGCCTTGGGCATCCTGCAAACAGCACGGTACTACAAACCATCCAAGCCGAAGTGTTAGAACGAAACGCTCTTCTTACAACAAGCGGCCAAGAACTTCGACGACCTCGCGCACGGTGCTTCACGTGCCCCGAAGCAGATCTTCCCCACCAACCTTTTCCATCACATCACAATCCGAGTGCACCTGCATACGCACCGATGGAAAAAGTTTACAGCGACATCTTAAACATGCCTCGAGACGACACTGAAGCCGACTTCAACTATGTCATCACGTTCATCGATGCAGCAACAAGATATGTTTGGCACTACAACCTCAAAACACGAGACCAAGCCTTCGAAGCCTTCACCACATGGCTCCCCATCGCTGAACGAGAATCAGGAACTAAGCTCAAGAGTTTCCAATCCGACGGCGCACTGGAATACCAGTCACAACGATTCAGGACCTACTTGGCGGAAAGAGGAATCAGACGCCTGGTGTCTCTACCCTACACTCACCAGCAACAGGGGGTCGCAGAAAGAATGAACCGGACCTTGCAGACGACGATGCGGAAGCTGCTCCTGGGGATGAGACTGCCCAACGCACTGTGGCCAGACGCGATGACCCATGCAGTCCACCTGCACAACTTGCTATCCTCGTCATCGCTTCCCAACAACGCATCACCGCACCTGCTGTGGACACAAAAAAGGGGCAGCACAAAATTACTTCGGGTTTTCGGCTGCATGGTACAGTACAGACCCCACACAGCCAGAGCAGGACGCTTCACTCAACGAGCACGATGGGGACAACACCTCGGCATCGCAAAACATTTTCAAGCATGGAAAATCCTCGACATACAAGACAAAAATACCGTGGCATCACGTGATGTGATCTTCTACGAACGACTGACGCTGCAGCATTACCTGAACAACATCGCCAACACAGACGACCCCACCGACAGTGTCGCAGGCATTCGCTCCTTCGCTGACCGTGCTGCCGACGATGGAAGAAACGATGAAGAATACGGAACACACACTCGCTGCTGCTGCTGTCCCTCACCACCACACCCAGTACGACACTTTCCTTGTCAATCGCGACAGAAATGCATACAACTTAGATGGACAGTGCACAACCTGGCTAAGGTGATATTAAAGCCGCCGTCCAAGATTGAAAAAAACCCTGAATCCATAGAGGTAGTTGGGTGTTGGCGAGTTTAGCGAGGTGGTATGGAAAGAACGAAGCACGTGATTGGGTGGGAATTTGGTGATTTCGCCAAGGTGTAATTTGATTTTGGTCTTGCCTGTGGGTCCGAGGTGGATGTTGCGGGCTAGGGGGGAAAGGCTGGGGGAGTTTTGTGGGCGGGGTGTTGATTTTTTTTTGAAAACCGTCGCGGGCGGAAATGACTGGGCCCCGAGGCGGAATCGAAATCGCCCCTTGGGTATATTCCAGCTCGAAAACCCAGTGGCAAGAGTGGGGGAAATGGGAAAGTGAGGGCGGGGTGGGGCCTGGGGGGAGAAACGAAATGGGCTCGGGGGAAGGAAACAAGGCGAGGGGAATTAAACGCATGGGGAGCAGAGTGACAACTTTCGAGGTTTGCAGTGCACCATTCTGGTTCAAGTTTTTGCACGGCTTTTGGCGAGCTCTCGCCTAGCCAGAGCTGCCTCACAGGGTAACCTAGCCTTTCAACTTATAAACAATTGAACCTCGCTGGCTATATTTGCACCGCGGCTTTAAGGGCTTCTGATAGGTCTGACAGCCCTGCAATTATGTAGTTGTGGAAGTTTAACGGGTCGCGCTTTCAGATTGCATGGAAATGTTGGCAGGGTTGCGAAGGAATGGGGGGTTGGGCGGGAGGGGGGGGGGGGGGGGGAGGAGGGCAGGTTGCAATTCTAGCACGGGTGATTTTCCATGCCAGTCGGATGGCCAAGATATTTTTTTGCGCAATCTGGATTGCTCAGGGAGTTCCTTGAAAACACCCGGAATCAGTCAGGAGTTTTGGGAATCTGAAACCCTCAAAATCAGAATTTCAGCAGGAAAGACCCGGAATGTACCTGACATTCCGGATGTTTACCCTTGAACCGAGAGCCCTACTCGGGTGATGTTACGAACGAGGTTTTGTAATGAGGGCATGTCCAGCGCGTTCATTTTGTCCCAACACGAGTTTTTGACGTTTTTTTAACACGACAAAATATTGAAACGCCAAGTGTAAATGTGTTGAGGTACACCTACAGTATCAACAGCAAAACGCGCGAACACGTGTCCCGCCCGTGTCTTGACAAATGAGCGGGTGCGCAGCGCGCACATAACAGCCTGACACGCGAAAACAACATGGTAACCAAATTCCACCCCGGGAAAGAGGCCCAACCCGGTGCTTCGCATGCGTCACGAAAGCCTGGCGAATGTAAGCACTCTATTTTTCACCAGCCAGGATCTGGACGTTTCTGCCGTGTGTATAATTTGGGCAAGATCTCCATTCAGTTCGGAAACGTGCGGCCCACGTTTGTGCGCACGTTTGGAGGGTGTCTGCCAAAACCGTCAATTTCGGGTTACCAGATCCAAATTTCGTACCTGATTTGCAAATTGAATAGTATACGAACGCGCTGGACATGCCCTGAAGTGCGAAGAGCGTGTGTCGAAGGATTGACACCCTGATAGACGCCCCTAGGGGCGTTTATAGGAGGGCTCATGCTAAGGTTATTTTAAACTTTGTTTCTCCCGGATTCCCCACCGCCCTGCACCCAAATTCGTCCGGATTTCAGGGTAGTTGATTTCTGTTTCATCCGGTTCGGGTACAAAGTTACTTTTAGCCGAGTTCCAGCAAACATTGACTCGGACATGTCAAGATGTTCAAGGTCCAAACAGGGTAACATTTGCGGAGTGCCAGAAAAAGAGAGTACTTTTGGACTTGCTATGTTAGGAGTGTGAATTGCCTCCGCTAGTTTTCTGACAAACCCGCTAAAGTAGGGTAGAATATGTGTCAGCAACCTTAGCAACTTTCGGGGTTGCGGGAAGGGGGAGGAGGGAAACGTGGCTAAACGTTTCTAGCCAAATTTTCCTAGCTCCGTGGGCGTGCGGGGCTGTAGGAGGAATTTTCCAGTCTGTGAGGGACGCCAAATATTCAAGGTTTAGGGTGACCTGGGTGGGAGGAGTCTCTTTGTGTAAAATTCTCTAGGTTTAAGGGAGACTTAGCCAAATACTCTATGTTATAGGGTAAATGCAGGAATGTTTCTGCAATGAGGACTAGCCAAAGTTTCGTGGGTGTGGGTAGGAGGACTATCTCTGTTTGGGAGGGACTTAGCCGAATTCAACTATGATCGAGGAAGGAATGTTCCTGACTGTGACAGACTTAGCCGAAAATTCTGGGTTTCGGGTGGTGCGGGTAGGAGGAGCACGGTATGTCTCAGTGTGGGGGACTTCGCCATATTTGCTTGGTTGCGGGGTTAAGGAAGGAATGCTGCTGGAAGTTGGGGACTTTGCCAATTTTTCTGAGTTTTGCTGGTGTGGGAGTTATGTGTGTGAGGGACTTAGCCGAATTTCCTGGGTTCGGGGGCTCCGTGGGATTGTTTATGAAAGTTGGGGACTTAGCCGGAGAAATGTCTCTGCCACCCTGGGTGCGAGGAGGGGGGAAGGGGAGGGGGGTGGGGGGGGTATTTCTTGGCAGTTGCAGCCGGACTGGCCCCCCAGCGAATTCTGATCTTCCCGGAGCCCCCCGCAACACCACTTCTATAAATTCCGGAAACCCCAATAACTCTACACGTTCAAAATCCGGAACGAGCCCAACGCGAACTCTTAATGTTTTTTCATTCCGGGTAATTACCCTTGAAAAATAGGCCCTGGTTTATAGGACTGGTTTTAAATAAAGAGGGGGGGGGGGGGTTTAATTGAACAAAAAATATACGCCCATCGGCGTTTATAATAACGATTTTTACAGAATATAAAAAAAAACGGGAAACTGTAGGTCTTGATGTTTGTAGGCTATTGGGCGTGGTTCCAGAGGGGACACGCCGAGAACATGCACGGAAACAAGGTTTGAAGGTGCGACCAACACAGCAAGGCAAGAAAGCTGCCATTCGGCCCTATCACAAGCGATCCTGGTGCCGTGCTATGCCAGCACACATGGTTCAGTGGTGTTGGAGACCACGTTCCTGCAACATCCGCGCCAGGGCAGCGACGTGGCTTAGGGTACCAGGAATCTGGACAGGAATCTTGCTGACAAGATTCCTTCCTCCACCCCTTTCATCGACGAGGAATCTGCTCCCGACGAGGAACCCAAGCCGCCTTCCAGGAGGGGGTACCTCGTCAAGGGGTTCAGTATTTCATTTCCGATCGATGTGAACTCTGAAGCAGCACCGGCTCCCCTTGTGGGAGCTATGGCAGGCTTTCCAGTGTCTGGCATTTCGATCCTTTTTGGTAGACCAGGCGAGCCCATGAGCATTAGAGCAGAGCATCGTCCAGCTCCTCCCGCACCTCCCGCTCCTCCGGCTCCTCCGGCTCCCCCTGCCCCTCCTGCTCCGCTAGCTCCTCCCACTCCTCCTGCCCCGCCAGCGCCACCTGCTCCACCGTTCCTAAACAGACTGCCGGTCCTGACTCTGCTGCTGCCGGGCAAGAAACTTCCGCAAGGCGGCATCAATGCCCATCCAAAGCCCGACCCTAGCTCTTCCGCTGCGCCACCAGCTGCTCGTGATTGGGGGATTCCTCACGGCGATGACTGGCCCGAGCACGACGTGGATGCTGACGATGGAGCCGAGTACTGGTCTCGGGATGGTCTTCCCAAGAAGCTCCCTGTGCCATCGTTTCCCGAGGGCAGAAAACCGCCACATCCTTCTTCAGTGAACCGAGATGCCTGCCCCCCATCCCCCAGGAATCGGATGAACGGGAGGAAGCGGAACTCCTACACGGCCAAGGAGAAGCTATTTTGGCTCGACCGAATGAAAGAGGTGAAGAAGAAGAATGAAGTTGCGCACGAGTCTGGAATCTCGCGCCGCTGCATCAACGAGTGGTCGAAGCAGGAGGAGGAGCTAAGAGCTGCCCACGGCTACCGTAAGAGGCTGCATGGGCAGGGGAGGTCTTCTTGGTACGCCGATATGGAGACGTAGTTGTATTCGAAGCTTCTCGCCACGCGCGCTGTGGGAACTCTGGTCCCAGTGTCAAGGCTGCAGAAGTGGTCACGGGATTTAATGAAGATTCTTCACCCCGACGTCAAATGGCAAGGCTCCTACGGCTGGACCGAATGATTCTGGTCAAGGTGGAATCTGTCGGTTCACGCCAAGACGAAATTCGGTCAGAAAATGACCGATAGTAAGTACACCGTCACTGCATCAGTTTCTGCCTCTTCTTTTCGCTTATGTACGTACTCTCTGATTTGAGTTTACACTGTCGCTCCATACGAATGTTGTACTAAGTCGTGTCCTTTTCGAATTCCCAAACTGCCCTCCCACAGGTTGCTCGGCAGAGGTCGAAAACTTCTGGCGATTCTGCAGGGAGGTGCGGAGGATGTACGGCATTGAAGAGCGCTGGATAATCAACGCCGACCAAAATCCACTGTGGTTGGAGATGCCGGCTGACCGCACCGTCCAGCAGATCGGCGTCAACTCTGTCCCTATCCGCTCCGCCGGCTACCAGAAGGAGCGAGTTACTGTTATGCTCGCGTGCACGGCAGGAGGGGAGAAGCTGAAGCCGTGGGTCTACTTCAAGAGGAAGACCGTCCCTCAAGGGGATTTCCTCGCTGGTATGTCCTGGATTCGCAGCTCTTGTATGTTTCCCTTGTTTTTTCAACCGCGTAAACCAAGCTTACACTCTGTGTCTTTATGCAGATGTCGTCGTTGCGGCACAGCCCATTGGCTGGATGGATGCAGACGGTGTGAAGACCTGGCTAGAAAACGCCGTCAAGCCCTTCATCCGCCCAAGATTTGGTTTGCGTGCGTGCTCTACCCTACCGATTCTTGACTCCTACCGTGGTCACCTGATGCCTGAAGTGAAGGAATGCTACGGGAAGCTTGCTGTCGTCCCCGGAGTCATCCCCGCGGGCTGCAATTCCGTCGTGCAGCCCCTGGACATATGCGTCAACCGAGCTTTCAAGGCTCGGGTGAGGCAATACTACCAGGAGTGGTTTTACTCCGTGGGGATGTACTGTATTCCAAGACCGCTAAGGGTGAGTATCTTCTAGCTTGTTTTAACTGTTTGTTTTCTGTAAACATGGTTCTAACTGAGTGGTACTAATGTTTGCTGGCGCAGGAAACCTCAAGAAGCCTCCACCGGAAGAGATCCTGAAGTGGGTCTCCAAGGCCTGGAGGGCCATCCCTGCAGCCCTCATTCAGAGGGCTTTCAAGACGTGTGGCATCAGCAACTCGCTCGACGACAGTGAAGACTATCTGACCCTCCAGCACATGTGCAACAAGCGAGAGGCAGAGGTGGATGTTGATGACGAGGTCGGGGCAGATGGCTTCTCTGGAGACAACTCGGTTGGTGCTGAGGGTGGGGCTGCAGAGGATGGGGAGGGGGAGGAGGAGGAGGAGGAGGAGGAGGAGGAGGAGGAGGAGGAGGAGGAGGAGGAGGAGGAGGAGGAGGAGGAGGAGGAGGAGGAGGAGGAGGAGTAGGAGGAGGAGGAGGAGGAGGAGGAGGAGGATGAGGAGGATGAGGAGGAAGGGGAGGAGGGGGAGGAGGAGTAGGAGTAGACTAGGAGTAATGTTCGATAAGCAATGCTAGCCTGAAACTGTTGCATATCCTAGGTTTAGGTTTGAATAGGATGACTTCTGACTGTCTAAAAAATTATGTTTCTAGTGCATTTTGCTTATCTTGGCTAGTTCCATAAAATGCTGTTTGGAAAGAAGGGGGGGCGTATAGGGGTTTGATATGGAGTGGCGTATAATCAAATAATGCGTACAAGTCCCAATGCATGAGTTAGAGCCCATGGGACAAATCCTACGGAGGGGCGTCTATCCGGGTGATTACGGTAGATATAGCTAGCCTAGAGCACACGGTCGTGGCTCGGCAGAGCTGTGAGGTGTGGTTCGTAAATTGGTGTGAAGCGCCCAGATCTAGGCATGAAACAGCAAGGCGGGCATAATGCATGCGGGTCGTCAGGAGGCCACATTTGGGTACTGCGATTTAAATTTCGTGACAGAGCTGCGTGGGAACCCCGTTATAACAGTGTAAGCCTTAATAACAAAAACCCGTAATAAGGAAATACCATTTCCTTACACCCTCCCCCCTCCAAGGTATGGTCTTAGCTAAGACCGCCGACGTCGCGCACATTGCGTGACTGGAGGTAGACTCGTAACACGGCGGCTGCTGGCAGATGCTGGCTGGCAAGCCAGCGGCGAGCTGGCTGGCGACTGCTAGCGGCTGCTGGCTGGCTGCTGCTGGCTGCTGGCTGGCTGGCTGGCGCGCCTGCGGCGAGCTGGCTGGCAACTGCTGGCGGTTGCTAGCGGGCGAGCCAGCGGCGAACTGGCTGGCGAGCCTACGAGCTGGTCAGCGTGCTGGCTAGAAGGCTGGCTGGCATGCTGGCTAGCTGGCTGGCGTGCTGGCTGGCGCGCTGGCTGGCTTGCTAGTTGGCTGGCTAGCTAACTGGCTGGCGAGCTGGCTGGCGACTAGCGGGCTGGCTAGTTCGTCGGTGGGTGAGCGCTCTGGCTGGCTGGCTGGCATACAAAACGTAACGGACGGTAGGGGGCAGGAAGGGAGGGGAGCTACGGAGCGCAAAATGGGAGAGCGAGAGTTGCAGGAAAAAAAAAAAAAACAAAAAAACTACAGTAACGGGGGAAGCGTGGCGCTAGGTAGACTCTAACCCTAACTCTATACCATATTAAAGTAAGGCATCAAAACTAACTAAGGGAAAATTTCGAGAGAGTACAAGAGTGGGTGTTGTACCTGTCAAAAGATTAGGATGCTAGGAACGGTAGACAGCCATGGAATGGCGTGAGGGTTTAGCTAGGAGAGTAAGTTGACGAGAGAAAAGAGGTCGAGAATAGAAGAGAGAGGGATACAAGGAGAGGGGTTGTACCCTCTACAGTAGGTTTCACTGATACCTACCAAGCCTACCAATTATATATCAAAGATATAATTTAACACACCCCCTAGGCTTGGTAGCCGAAAGCACACCACACACGGGACACTAAGCCACACACACCCCCTAAATCTAGCACCCCCATACTCAGTAGCAGCGACGGCTACACCAGCCCGGTCAACCCCTCGGCGCGTGAGGCGGCGACGTCAACAGCAAGGGCTGCGGTGGCGGCGGAGGCGTGCGGCGGCGTGGCCCCAACGCAAGCGGCGTTAGCGGCGGCGGCGGCGGGGCTCGCAGCACTGGGCGGTGTGGTCGGGCTCCGTGACGGTGGGACGGCCAGTGGGAGTCAGCCATCGGCTGCGGTGAGGAAGAGGGGACGCAGGGAAGGGAGGCGGGGCTTCTGCAACACGCCCGTGGCTGGCATGCGGGCGTCAGGACCGGCGGCGTCTAAGACGTCACACTGCCCGCTGCCGCCCGTCGACGCCGCCACTGCAGCATAGCGCCGCCTCCACAGCGCGGCGTCGATGCCGCGGCGGTACGTCGACGCTGCGACAATAGCACAACGAGGTCACCGCGGTGTGGCGTCGACACCACGCGTCGGGGCTGCGACGGCAGCATTACGACGCCGTCACTCCAGCGCGGCATGGCCGCTACGGCGGCACGAAAGTAACGGAAATGACGATTGATGTACGAGTACGCGGCAGAAGCGTGGGGAGCAGGCCCGGGAAGGGCAACCTGCTCTGTTACCATGTCAAAAGACTAGGATGCTAGGAACGGTAGACGTCCATGGAATGGCGTGAGGGTTAAGCTAGTAGAGTAAGTTGACGAGAGAAAAGAAGTTGAGAATAGAAGAGAGAGGGATACAAGGAGGGGGGTTGTACCCTCTACAGTAGGTTTTAGTAACACCTGCCAAGCCTACCAATTATATATCAAAGATATAATTTAATAGTACCCTCTAAGAACTGACCTAACTTGGAAGTAACCTATTTTTTCCTAACTAATGAAAGAATTTGAAACGTGGTGCAGGAGACTAAGTATAGAATCTGCAGACACAAGTACTTGAAGTAGAAAGTAATACTGGAAGTACCTCCAATAACAGCTAGTATAAACAAGTTGTAACACCAGAGTCAGTGTTACAGCCTTGCGATACTTCATGACTTAACCAAGGATCTTTGCTGGAATGTTAGACTAGTAAGACAGCAGAAGTCTTAGAACTTGTAAAGTGTTGACCAGAATTTACTGAAGAACAAGTTAACAATTGAAGTTGTACAAGCTACTTTTATATCTGCTAGAAGTACCTATTCGGTGATGTACCTGTTCAAGCTATTAGCGCTATGCGCTCTAACCACTACTGAAAAGAGCGCGACTGTTCGCGTGACTGAAACGGCTTGCTGACGTAACCATCCAGACGAGCGCTATTTGCTGACGTCATTCCACGGATGCTAACTACAGTGTAACTCGACAATGTCTATCGGAACTACTTACAGAAATGCTTATGTACGATTTTATCACAACACTCCCCTTCATTTCAGGAAGTCCAATAGTGTCACTTCTTGATAATTCCGCAGAGCTCGTTGCAGTATTGGAACTTCTGATGTGTCAGCTTCTTGGTGAGAAAATCTGCAGCCATTTCATTGGTCGAACAGTAGACCAATCGCATTCTCCCCTTCTCGACTTCATCTTTGACAAAAAAGAACCGCAGCGAAATATGTTTCGTCCCGCTGGCGAAACTAGGTTGATGCGCAATTCTGATTGCACTTTGATTGTCGCACTGCAGGGTTAACTCTGTACTTGTCGTTAATTTCAATTCCTCTAGTAGCTCTTGCAGATAGAGACCTTCGCGAGTAGCTGTGCAGGTAGCTATAAACTCGGCTTCAGCGGATGAAAGAGCTACTAGCTATTGCTTTGTAGAATTCCACGAGATTGTCCCAATAGGTTCGAGACGATAGATGAATCCCGTGCGATCTGTGCCAGGGGCACCCAACTGTTTTACAGGGCCGTCCGATCTTTCCAAGGTATCAGAAACTCGATCAAGTGAGCCCCTCAAGGGTCCTTGATCCTATGGCTAGAACCTTCGCAGGTTCGACAGCAGGCTTGGCGATCGGTCGGATGTACAGATTCGCTCGGTGACGTGGTAATTTACTGGTGATGGCGATGTAAGGTCGAAGTAATCGCATGTGGAATGATGGGTTGACGTTCCAGGTAGCTGGTAAAAGTAGATGGGCTATAACGGAAGATATCATATGGCTGATGGTAAATGGTCCACAGTAGCGAGGGGAGGTTTTGGGACGATGGGCAATCGAAGGTTCTGGGTGTCGAGCAGTACTAAATCTCTCGCCTGGTAAGTTACTGCTCGTCGGTGTACATCAGCGTTGCACTTAGAAATAACATTTGTGCGCTTAATGGCTTCGGCTGCTCACTTCCGGGCATTCTGTAATAACGTCTGCGCCAGGATATTAGACCCAATGGGTCTTATCATATACACAGAAGCGTTTTTGGGAGTCATCTTATAAATGGCAAAAAAAACATCCAGAGATCTTATGAACGGAACTCATATAGAGTTTTTTAGGCAATCATTTATGGTGTTTAGGGCAGGTTGTGTATGGATCTCCTAACGAGCTTCACGTAGAAATGGGTGCCATAAGGGACTTCAGCATTCACCATGAGGGCAGCTGATGCTGGCAGCGGAAAACTGCTTTCCTCACGCGAGTTGGCATCATTGCTATAATTCAAGAGTTGGGGGATCTTAACTCATACGCACCCTGTCCTGAATGGATCTTCTAAATGGCAGTGCCGATTAGAAGATAGAGTCACAATAGAAGACCATGTGTCTTCTATTAGGTGGGGATCATATACCCGGACGCTGACGGTATTTCGGCGAGCTGTTGGGCTCGAGGTACAGGAATTTCGATGTTGGGCGTAATCAGTACTGTAGGGTTCTGCTCGTAATTCAGGTAGAATGGTGACTATCGTATACTGGCCGACAAGGCACTATTTTACGCGTACTCAATCAGTGGCAATTGATTGGCCCGTTCGGACTATCTGTCAGCCTCGGGGTGATAGGCGTAGAAGAATTACAGGCACGTGTCTCACATATGTTGTATGTCGTTTTAGATTATATAGGGTTGTGCCTTAGGGAGTACAACCCATTAGGTTATATTCCCTTGTATGTCTCTATTCTAATCATTCATTCACTTCAATATGGTATCATGAGTTGGTAGGTCCCCCCCGCCCACTAGCGCTCCCGCCCTAGGACCTAGCCGCCCCGTTACCCTCCTGCGCCTAGCTGGCCCCGTAGCCCCGCCCATCCTGCCGCCTAGCCGACCCCGCTTCCTAGCAGGCCCCGCCTCCTAGCTGGCCCCGCTGCCCAAACGGCCCCGTCGGCCTCGCCTCCTAGCCGGCCACCCCTCCTAGCCGGCCCTGCGTCCTAGCTGGCCCCGCCGCCCAGTCGGTCCCGTCGACCCCGCCTCCTAGCAAGCCCCTCCGCCCAATCGGCCCCGTCGGCCCCGCCTCCTAGCTGGCCCCGCCGCCCATTCGGTCCCGTCGACCCCGCCTCCTAGCTAGCCCCACCGCCCAGTCGGGCCCCGTCGACCCCGCCTCCTAGCTGGCTCCTCCGCCCAAATCGGCCCCGTCGCCCTCGCCGGCCCCGCCCTCCTAGCCGGCCCCGTAACTTAGTCGGCCCGGCCTCCTAGCCGGCCTCGCCCCCTAGCTGTCCCCGTCGCCCACTCGGCCCAGTCGCCTGGCCGGCCCCGCCGTCCGACCGGCCTCGTCGCGTAGCTGGCCCCCGTCGCCTAGCCGACCCTGTAGCCCAGCCGGCCCCGCCGCCCAGCCGGCCCCGCTGCCCAGCCGCCCCCGTCTCCTTGTCGGCCCCGCCTCCTAGCCAACCCCGTCGCCTAGCAGGCCACGTCGCCATACCGGCCCTGTCCCCTTGCTGGCCCTGTCGCCTAGCCGACCCCGTACACTCGCCGCCATCCTCGGCTCTCTGCACCGCGCTGCACCTCTCGGCACCGCTCTGCACCGCGCTGCACTGCATTGCACCGCCCTGCATCGCACTGCACCGCATTGCACCGCCTTGCACCGCACTGCACCGCACCCTACCGTACTGCACCTCCCTCTACCACACCACACCGCACATCACCGGTTTCCACTACACCCTACTACCCCGTACTGCCTTTCTGTTGCTGCAGCGACCATGATGGCGGACTCGGTCCTGCGTTTTGATGCGGAGGGGCAACCGATTGAGTTCGACTCGTGGCTCGTCGACCTCCAACGACACCTAACTGGTCAGCGGCAGGACGGCCACTCCCTACTCGTCCACATCAACTGTACGCTACCCTGCTCGGACCCCCCTGCTGCTCTCCCCGCTGACCCCACGTCTGCTGACCGTGAATCCGCTGCCGCTGCTGCCCTTGCCCGTGCTGTCTGGTTGTCGCGTGACGCTGTCGCACAACTTGCAATTAGTCATGCCCTCCCCCTGTCCGAGCGTCCCCCCTTTAGGTCGGTCAGGATAGTGTGGGAGTTCCTAGAGGCTATTGTTGCGTGCTACTCCACCCCATGCTTTGCCTCCATAGGCCGTTTGATCCTGCCCATGCTCTTTTCTGATCTCGCGTCTTTCCCTACTGTCGCTGACCTAGCCCCCCATCTGTGCACGCTAGACACGACCTGGCGCGCCTACCTGCATTGAGGCCCCGCTTCGTGTGTTTCAGCCCCCCATCTGCTCTACCCTCTACCTGCTTGCCACCCGCCTCCCTGACCGCCTTGCCACCACCCGCGATCACTTCCTTAGTCTCCACCCCACTGACCTCACCCTTACTGACTTTGTTGACACCCTGTCTGCCATAGAGACTTGTCAGCGCTCTATCGCCCAGTCTAGCGGTACCGTGCCGGTCACTATCTTTCAGGGCTATGCTGTTGCTCAGTGTGCTTACTCCGACGGTTCTGCTGCGATTGCTAAGACAGCTCCGGCTGCGGAGACAGCCACCGCAGTGCAGTTTCGTCCGGGCTGGGCGCGGCGGAGGTAGCGGAGGAGGAGGTGGTGCTGGTGGTGGAGGTGGCTCGCCCGCTGGTAGTATGGACGAGGGGGCTGGGGCTGGTGCCTTCGAGTAGCAGTCCCAGCAGCAGCAGCAACAGCTGCAGCACTCGCAGCAGCAGCAGCCGCAGCGGCGGGTCGGCCGTCTCCCCCCGGGGTGGCCTAGAGCCAGCGGTGACGGTGGTCGTAGTGGTCGTGCCCATGGCATGCCGTCGGGTGGTGGTCACGGTGATGGGCGCTGCCAGTACCAGCTCTAGACTGGTCCTCGTCGCGGCCTCGTGTGCGGTAAGATCGGCCATACCCCCACTTGCACAGTCTCCTCCGTTGTAGTGTTAAGATCTTTGATATGGACATGGATAAGATAAGCTCTGCTTTGTATGTACTGTATGTCGATGACTCTAGTGTGACTGGTTCCTTTTACTCAGTGTTGCCTAGTGTAGGTGGGCCCAGTGTGCCTAGTTCAGGCTCCCCTGCTGCGTCAGACATAGGATCCCCTGCCTTGTTTAGCCTTGGGTCCTCCCTCACTTCTCCGACCTCTGTCGCCGCGGTCGCGCTCTCCTTTACCCTGGACTCCGGCGCTTCCCGGTGTTTCTTTCGCGACTCCATTACACTTACACCGCTTGCTGCTCCCGTTGCAGTTGCTCTTGCAGACCCTTCCTACGGTCCGGTAGTTGCCCGTAGCTCCACTACTCTCCCCTGTCTGGCGGTTCCCTCGGGCTCCCTTACAGGCCTGCACATCCCCTCGTTCTCTAGGAACCTAGTTGGTGTCGCCTACCTCCAGGACCTTGGTGTCACCACTACGTTCCAAGGGCACGAGCGGTACACTATCTGTACTGAGGCCGCCACTGGTGCCCCCCTCACCACGTTCCCCCGAGACCCGGTGTCTAACCTATTCACGCTGGACATCACGTCCCCCCCGTTTGGGACGCCTCCCCAGGTCGTAGCGTCTTCCCAGGTTGCTGCGGCGTGCTCGTGTCAGCCGATTCTTCTTGCTAAGTTTGAAATTCTAAGACTGTAGTGGCTGCTATACCTCCTGCAAGTCAAACCGCTATAGCGTCGTTAAATATTCATGGAATCTCATGATTCAACTTGCTGCTAATAAATGACAGCAACACTCTCTAGATCCAACTTACAGAAAACCTTTTGAGGCACAGATCAGATCGTTATCAATATTTGAAGCCGTCCAACGGAAATCTGATTGTGCACTCTATCTCTCATTTTGCCCACCCGTCGCTTCTGTGGCACCACCGTCTAGGTCACCCTGCTCTCACTCGTCTCCGTCACATGTCCAAGCACCGTCTTGTCCTAGGGCTACCTGAGTCGTTCCCTGCGCTCCCCTCCTCACCTGCGCCTCCGTGCACGCCCTGCGTCGAGGGCCGGCTCTGCCGTGCCCCTCACTCCTCCTCGTCCCCCCCCACCTCCGCACCGCTGCAGTCCCTGCACATGGACGTCTGGGGCCCCGCCCCTGTCCATGGGCCGCGTCGCGAGCGCTACTTCCTAGTGCTTGTCGATGACTACACACGCTACACCACCGTGTTAACCTTGGAGCGGAAGGCCAATGTGCATGGCGTTCTCCTCCCGTAGCTTGTTTCGATGCGTGTGCACCGAGGTCTCCCTATCTTGCGTCTTCACTCCGACCATGGTGGCGAGTTTGCCTCCGGCTGCCTTGGTCCCCTCCTGTCATGCGGAGGGCATCACCCAGACGTTCACCCTGCCGGACTCCCCGCAGCAGAATGGGGTCGCTGAGCGATGCATCGGTATTGTCATGGAGGTGGTGTTGGTGCAACCCTATGGCTTGCACTCGGCTTGTCGTCCTTGTTTGTGTGTGTGCATGCATGGCATGGGATGACTTGTGAGTCTATGTCATTGCTATGTAGTGCTTGTGTGTGTGTGTGAATGGTGTATCACAATTTGGTTTGTGTCGGTCAAGACATTAGCGAGTTTTCAGCACTCGCATGTCAAGTCGTCGTTTGCGTGTCGCATGTGCCTTTCTATTTTGTCGAGTGTGAAGTGTCCATCGCGTCGCAGGTGTGTGCAGCAAGCCCTCATCAACTCAAGAAGAATTTATCTTGCAGAATCAAGACCAAGAGCTCAAGATTTCAAGCCCAAGGGACGCGGATAAATATTAAATAGTGAAAATAGTAACGCTACTTCGTGTAGTGTTACATTTCACTTGGTGTAGCCCCTTGGAGGGTTTGTTTCGAAACTCTTCGTGGTTGGGGACTCTGTGGTGGTGTACCACCAACCTGGACCTCGGCTCTTGGGGTATGTAGAGGCTGGGAACCATCTCCCTCTCGAATTATTCTTGCTAAGTTTGTACGTCCAAGACTATAGTGGCTGCTATACCTTCTGCCAGTCAAACAGCCATAGCGTCGTCAAATCGTCATGGAATTTCATGATTCAACTTGCTGCTGATAGGCTACAGCAACGCGCTCCAGATCCAACTTACAGAGCACCGTTAGAGTAACAGATCAGATCGTTCAAAATATCTGAAGGCGTCTGACGGAAATCCGACTGTGATCTCTATCTCTCATTTTAGGCACATCTGAGCCTATTGTGATGATAACAAGTGGTATCAGAGCCCCTTGGAGCCATTTAGACCATGCCTAGAGCTGAGGAAGGGGGTGGCAGAGGTGCTGGAGGCAGAGAAGACGCCCAAGCACAAGGTCAACACCAAGATCCACCCGTTGCTCCGGTGCAACCTAGCCTTGGCCCCTCTAGGGATAAGCCTAGAGTGTTTGGCCTTGACAAGTTCAACGGTGACAACTTTGCTGAGTGGTCCTTCAAGATTGAGAACATCTTTGACCAATATGATCTGCTGTAGGTGATGGAAGGAACGGAGAAGCGCCCCGAGAACGACCCGGAGAAGAGCCCGTGGGTGCGGAAGAGCGCACAAGGCTACCTTCTACTTGAGCAAGCGTTGGGGAGCAGCCAAATCCGTCACATCAAGCCTTTTCAGCGTGAACCAGCAAAGGGACCAAAGGCATGGGCTGCTCTCAAGGGTGTACACGCTCCTACAACAGCGGCGGTGGCTGTGGTTTTGGAGCGGCAAATGGCGGCACTTCGAATTGACGAAGGCGAACCGGTGGAGGAAGGAGTGCAGAAATTCTTCGACTTGTTGACCGGCTCGAAGGAGCTGACCTGAACTACAGTGACCTTCAAAAGAAGATCAAGCTGCTGGCCTTAAAGTATACTCGATAGAGTTACCATTTATGCATTCCGGATATATTTCTTAGACTGATACCTCATATGGAAGGACGCGCGTGATGACGTCAGCAGCAGCGAGTCAACGCGTGAACAGTGGGTTCGCACGTATAGTCATCCGAAGGGTCCCGCCACTCTCAGTCACAAGATTAGTCACTAGTCATGTCACGCGAATAGTCATGATACACTCCAAACAAGTACATCCCGAATAGGTACTTTTTAGACTATAAATATGCTAGTTTTACTCCATATTTTTTTCCTAGTTATTTCAGAGATTTTCTTTGCAAGTTGTTAAGTCTTCCACTGAATTCTACTCTTGGTTCCACCAACTCTAGATCCTGACCACCCTCAACTCGTGGTTTACTTCAATATGGTATTATGAGCAAGTAGAGTTACAGGAGCCCATTGCAAGCTGATTTCGATTACGTTATTAAGCTTGAGTTAGAGATATACCATAATGTCAATAAATAAGACAGGAAATTTAGCTACTAATTCTCCTACTTCTGGTCTGTCTTATGACGATCTATATGACTTCGCTTCCATAATGGCTAATCAGTCTACTCAGCAATAACAACAAGCTCCAGCACATCCTACAGCTTCTATTAGCCTTGATAACTCCAGTTATGCAAGAGCTGCTATTGCCGCTGGGCCTTCAGCCCCTAGAAATGAGTCCGCTAGGTCTTTTGCCATCTACGGGCAACTTGTACAGCAATAGCAACAACAGCCTCATCAGCAACAACAACCAACGGAGGACAGGTCGTTTGCTCGTGCACCAGCTTTGTGAATCAAATGGATTTCCTAATTATCTCCTTGTTGAAGACCTCAACTCACTTTGATGGCCATGAGTTTTATAATTGGGGATTCGATTTCAAACTCCTCACGCAGTCTTCTAGCATCTAGGGATGGTACAAACCGTTATCCAGATACAGGAACAGCCAAAGAATAGGCACGTTACTACAAGTATTCGCTTATGGCCTATACATTACTCATGCGGAATCTCTTACGTGAAGAGCAGTTGGGAGTTCAGTGCTTCAAGCCTTCAATTGCTCTAGCCTACTACGCCTGGGTTTACCTGCAAAGGTTATATTAAGCGCAAGATTCCGTCATATAGAGCAAGCTGTTAAGTTAATTTACAGCAATGCAAATGCTTCCGGGAGAAAAATCCGGCAGATACATCAACAAGTGCAGAAATCTTTGGGACCAGCTTGGCAAATGCGGAGGAGATCTCAGCAATAAACACTTCGTCACTATTCTTCTTGCTGGACTTGGACCCGAATGGAGGCAGTGCAAGTCCCTTCTTCGTTCCCAAGGGAACATCTCAGAAACTTCCCTTTGTGCTACTCCGATGGTAGAGCAGCAGGACTTGGACCTGTACAACACAAAAGGAGGCAAAGCCAAGAGCGGGGTAAGCTTCTATACAGGTGGACCAAGTCAAGGGGAGCAAACAAAAGGTGGACCAAGTCAATTGGAGCAGACAAGAAAAAGAGGAAAGGGCTTTTGCAAGTTTTGCAAACGAGCAGGCCATTATATTGAAGAGTGCCAGAATCAGAACAATAGGAATCGGGAGAAGTCGGGTGTGGCCACCCCTGTCAAGACTGTCTCGCCGCCTTCAGCTTCTTCAACTCAATCTGCAAAAGGCAAAGCAATTATTGATTTCATGATTGGACCTCACTGGTCTAGTGGTGTACGTTATTGGCGATGAGATAATGGAAATAGCGACATCGACATGGAAGAAGGACCAGACGGCTTACCTCCGCATCTTCGTCCTCGTCTTGAAACTCAGACCCAACGGTCGTCGATGGAGAAGAACCAAAACAGCCTACTAGCTTTCCCCGATGTTTGAATGTGCAGCCGCACGTCCACATTGCCAAGCACGCGTACACCGAGTACGTTAATACATGGTTTCTTGATAGCTACTGCGGATATCATATGGCGTCTTCATCTCGTTATCTTCGCAACTAACGAAATCTGCCAGAAGGAGAAAAGTACAACATCACCATGGCCAACAATCAGACAATTGAAGCAACTGCAATCGGTGATATAATACTAGAATCAGACGACACGGAATTTCCACTTCACCTTAACAAGGTTCTCGTCGTCATGGAGCTCGGCTTCAACTTTTTATCACAAGCGCAGCTGATGGAAAGCGGCACTTGTTTCATCAACACTGCTAACACGATGCTCATGGAGTTGTACCTGGGAGACAAGAAGGAAGATGAAAGTAACTTGGTCGACATCGCATAAATCAAAGGCGACGATTCATTTTTACGCTTCTCATCTGTAAAAGCATTTGTCGATAGTGAGAAGAATGTCTCTATTGCTCCTTGGCATCATCACTGGGAAATGGATCTCCAACGCCAAGATCATCATCAGCTTAATGCCTTCTGCGTTACCCTTGACGAATTTGCAGAAGAGATAACAAAAGTAGCATCACCAGTAGCAGAAACAGGTAAAGGCACAAGGGCATCTGGAGACGACAATTGGGGTTACGCTAATCAGGAACCAACATCTGCTACAGTAGAAGAACCTATGGAGGTTGAACGTACATGGGGCAAGAAAGAATTAATCATACCTGATTCTTGGGCGCATTGCTGACATCTTAGCATACCTTGGGCTGAACCAACAGAAGAAGCCAGGTTCATCCAACCTTTCGGCATCGGCCACTGCGTTAACCCCGCGCGCCAACGATTCACATTTTGTCGACCTTCTTCCTTCACTACGACTTGTACTTGTGTTAAAAAAGGCACAAGACTACGGCAGAAACCTGGCACAAGTGGTTAGGTCATCCCTTGCAAGAAGCTCTTAACAACTCGATTAAAGCCTCAGTTTTCGAAAAGAACGCTCTCCTTTTAACCAACAGTCAAGAGCTTCGACCTAGCAGTCGCCAACTACCCTACACCATCTGCCCCGGCGTTCACCTGAGTCACGCCCCGTATCCTTCACACTTCCCAAGTGCTACTAAGTACTCACCGATGGACGTTGTTTTCAGCGACATCCTCTTCATGCCGCAGGAAGCAGAGGATATCAGCGACAAGGAGTATCGCTATATTATTACCTTCATCGATAGTGCTACCCGATATGCCTGGCACAAGAATCTATCTTACAAGTCTGAAGCGCTCGACGCCTTCAAGCTATGACTGAAAATCACTGTTCGGCAGAGCGGTATCAAACTGAAAGTGATACCGACAGACAACGTGAGGGGGTACATTAGCGAGCAGTTTCACGAATTTCTGGTGCCAAAAGGGATTTTCAGGTGCAAGACGGTGCCTTACGCCCATAAGCAAAACAGAGTTGCTCAGAGCTGCAAGAGAAGATGCGCGTGCTTCTGCAACAATCTAACTTGACAGCTGGCTTTTAGCCTTTTTCGATGGCGCAAGCTGTCCACCTACACAATTGTCTCTCGTCAACTGCTCTGCCTCAGTTCAGCTTGCCACACGTCATGTGGACAAAGCAGCCCGCCAACACTCGACTTTTACGAGTCTGGGGCTGCATGGTTCAATACCGACCTCCGAGCGCACCTGTGGGCAGATTCTCTAAAGGGCTCAATGGGGAATACACCTTGGTGTACCCAAGATTCCCACTCCTGGATAATTATGTATTATGAAACCCGAAAGGTTTTCTAATCTCGTGATTGCATCTTCTACGATAAATCTTTTTTTCAATGACTTCGAACGCGACAAGGAACGCCAGCAACGGTATCCTGATTGCTACAGTGCCGAATGGAGTTTTTCCACCCTTTGATAACGCAGCAACATGACCTTCTATAGCACTGCAGCAGTCTAAGTTAGCAGCTGAACGTGGTCCTTCATCACATGACAAGCCACTGTTCAAATCCTATATTCCTTCGACACGTGCCTATGGCACAAACACTCTACTCTTCATTCCCCTCTCAGACTTGTTGTGCTTTCCCACAAAACAGGCTGCCTATAATTATAAGAAGCACTTGCGCCAACAAAAAACTGACGCAGCATCACATGACGGTGCCCGCCATCTGCCATCCAAAATTGACGATGATGACGTCCTCGAAGATCGCCAACCATATCCTCGTGGTGACCAATCGACTCTTTAAACCCTCGGCCTTGCTGTCGCAGTCCAGCAACCCACGGTCGGGATCGAGCCGAAAACCGTCAAGCAGGCCCTTCCAGCACTGATGCTGACAAATGGCGAGCAGCTATGGATGTAGAAGTAGCGGCCCTCGAGAAGCGGAAAATGTGGAAACCCGTTCCACGCGAAGCAGCACGCGGCAAGAAGATTTTTTTGGGGCAAGTGGGTCTTTCGCAAAAAGGCAAATGCAGAATGCGAACCAGACAGATTCAAGGCATCTGCCCATACTTCTGCTCTGGTCAAGCGCCATACCTCAGTTCGAATTCTTCTCGCCATTGCTGCTAGCCGCCATCAGCCACTTCGCCAATTGGACGTCAAGAATGCATTTTTATACGCTGACATTGATGCAGATATTTCTGTCGAGCTCCCCCACACTTACGGCGATGGACTCCATGTATGCAAACTACATAAGTCTCTCTACGGCATCAAAGAGGCTCCTCGCATGTGGCAGCAACATCTTCACCGTGTTCTCATTTCACTCAACTTCGTGCACCTGCCCCACGATCCTGGAATGTACAGACTCGAATTTCGAGGACACTATATTCTTCTAGTCGCCTTCGTGGATGACTTACTGTACACCAGCTCGGGCAACTTTCTTCTGGCGTGCATGGAGGAAAGAATCCAAACGATTCTTGAAGTTACTATTTCCCCCAACGTCACCTAATTTCTTGGGTGAAACGTCGACCGCGACCCCGATGCCATTTACCTTTCTGCCAGCAAGTACGCGGAAACACTTGCAAAAACATTTGTCATCACTCCCATCGGCCTCACTACTCCTTTTCGTCATATTCCGGCAGACCACACACCAAACACTACTCCGCTTACCACCATGGACATCAGCGTTACAAGCAGTAGCTCAAGTGTCTTCTATTTGCAGCTGTTATCTGCTAGCCAGATCTTGCCTACATCACGAGTCAGCTCGCACAGTACCTGCGTTGAACTGAAGGGGATAATATGGCCGATCTCTGACGAGCCCTCCAATATTTCATTTCGACTCCTACGATCGGTCTCAGCTACACGATAAATACTGCAACAAACTTTCGACTAACCGGATACGTTGACGCAGATCACGCGTTCAGGAACATGGTTCATTTTCAAGCTTGAATCAGGTGGTGTCATTTAATGGAACTCAACAAAACAAGAGGTCATCGCACTATCGTCAGCTGATGCAAAATTCATCGTAGCAGGCTCTGCAATTCGCGAAGGACTCTATCTACAAGAGTTACTAGAAGAGGTGAAAATAGCAACCAGAGTGCAATCAAGATTGCAAACAAGCCCGACTTTGTCAACAGGACAAAACATATCGCCCTTCGTTTCTTCTTCGTCAAGGACAAATTCGACAAAGGGAAGGTCGTCCTGAGGCACTGCCCCACAGAAGAAATGGCAGCTGATTTTCTCACGAAGAAACCCCCATGTGGCAAATTTGAATACTGCTCCAACCTGGTTGGAATCTGCAAACGAGGCGACATTTACCCAAAGATTTACACTCAGGAAAGAAGGGGAGTGCTGAAGTATACTCGATAGAGTTACCATTTATGCATTCTTGATATATTACTTAGACAGTACTAGTAGCACGATATCTCATATGGAAGGACGCGCGTGATGACGTCAGCAATAGCGAGTCAACGCGCGAACTGTAGATTCATGCGTTTAGTCACCCGAAGGGTTACGCCACTCTCAGTCACACGAACATTCACTAGTCATGTCACACGAATAGTCGCGATACACTACGAACAAGATGTCCGTTTTACTCATTATTATTATCCTTGTTGTTTTGGAGGTTTCCTTTGTAAGGTGTAACGTCTTCCACTGAGTTTTAATCCTGGTTCCACCAACTCTAGATCCTGACCACCCTTAACACGAGGTTTACTTCAATAAACTTTTCTTGCAATATGGTATCACGATAGGTTACTGTAGCTCCTAGCTGTTGCGCTTCCGCCCTAGGTACTCCCCACTCCTCTCCCGCCTTAGCTGACCTCCTTAGACTAGGTTAGGACCTAGTCTGACATCCTAGCTTGTGCCCTAGCTTGCGCTCTGGCCCTAGGCTACCGCCCTGCCTCTGCATTGCCCGCTGCTCGCTGTCAGCTCAGAGCCGCCCGCCTTTCGGCCTGCTTGCTGCACCCACTACCTGCTGCCGCCGCCCGCTGCCTGCTGCTCTCCGCCAGCTCGCCACCGGTGATGCTATCGCCAGCTCGCCGCTGCCAGCTCTCTGCGAGCTTGTTGCTGCCAGCTCGCTGTCAGCAAGCCACTAGCAGCTCCCCGCTGCCAGCTTGCCACCTGCAGATTGCTGCCCGCTCGTCGCCAGTAGCACGCTGCCAGCACACTGCCAGCTCACCACTAGCAGCTCGCCGGCGCCAGCTTGCCGTCAGCTCGCCGCCACCCGCTCGCTGCTGCCAGCTTGCCACTTGCTGCTGCTGCCGTCAGCCTGCCATTACCCCTGCTGCCGGCCCGCCACTGCCAGCTGCCCGCCAGCAGCGTGCCAGCTGTCAGCTGCCGACCAGCCGACAGCCTGCTACCAGCCAGCTGCCAGTTAGCTGCCCGCCAACCGCCAGCCAGCTACCAGCCAGCTGCATGCTAGCTGCCTGCCAACTGCCAACCAGCCGCCCTCCAGCCGCCCGCCGGCCACCAGCCACCAGCTGCCAACCAGCTACTGCCGCTCGCTGCCTCTCGCCAGCTGCCAGCTGCTACTGCCGCTGCTGCTGCAGCCCCTAGTGCTACAGCCGCCACTACAACCATTGCCGCCACAGCTATGGCGACCGCCACCATTTCTAGAGCCGCCACCACCACCAATGCCGTAGCTAGCTGTCACTAGCTACCCTCTGTCAGCCGCAGCTGCTGCCCAGTAGTCGCCGGAGGCGCCGGCACTGCCGCTGTCCCTGCTGTTGGAGCGGCCCCTATACGCCACTCCGCCAGCCCTCGCCCCTATTTGGCCCCTATTCTGGGCGTGGTACAGGCCTTGGTGGTTGGGCCCCAGGGTAGTCGCAGCCCTGAGGCTTGCGTGGCTCCTACGGGGGCTAGGGTGGCGTAGGGCCTGGGGGTCCTGTGCGCTGTGTGTACCAGACCCAGTCCGCCCCCCTGCGTGGCCAGGTCTGCGTGAGCACGGGTCACACCGCCGCTCACTGTTTTTGCTGCTTGGACAATCAGTTATGTAGTCACTTTGGGCCCCTGGCGCCCATTCTGAAGTGGCTTGTTCTTATCCGTCGCGAAGTCCTAGTGTTTGAGTTAGAGATGGCTCAGATAGGTTCTGCCATGCAATTCTTTGAGAATTATAGTGTGTTTGTCTCATATTATCCCACTGTGTGTAGTCAACGATCCTCAATTTTGTGTAGTCCAGGCTCCTTGTCGGCCCCTGCTGAGGTGGCCCTCTTCTTCACTCCGGACTTTGGCGCATCACACTACCCTTAGCAGTCTTGAGCTATCTCATCTATGCGCCGTGCTTGTGTCCCCTGAGGGTAACACGGACGCCGTGGACATCCCTACCCTGCGCTCGTATGTTGAGGCGGTCTCAGGGCTAGTGGATACAGGCCATGGAAGTAGAGATGGCATCTTTAGATCCACTCGCACTTACGTTGACGCAGTTCCTCCACCTGGAGCGAACATAGTTGATGACATGCGGATCTGTAAGGTTAAGTGCACGCTTAGAGAGTCGCCATAGTTCAAGACGCGGTATGTGGCCTGACGCGACAGGGTGTGGACTTCTTCCATACCTTCTCCCATACCCCCAAGATGACTACTATTCAGGTGCCCCTCCACATAGCTGCACAGCGTGACTTCTCGACAGCCTTCTTGCAGGGCAGCCTACACGAGCAGAAATTTCAGCAGTGCCCACCAGGCTGCACCGGGTCCTTTTGCTCCTAAAACCCAGTGGAGCCTGTGCCGCCCTGCCTACGGTCTGCGCCTGGTGCTCCGTGAGTGGCACGACATGCTCTGCACTACACTCGCGGCTCTCCAGTTCTTCTTGTCCTCTGCTGAACCCTCGCCCTTTGTTCGTGCTGGTCAGACTCCGATCTTCATACTTGTGTACGTAGACGACCTTATCTATGATACTTCAGATAGATTTGCACTGGCTCAGTGAAGGCCGAGCTACTCAGACGACATGCCTGTATAGACCTGGGAGAGCTGCGGTGATATCTGGGCTTCGGAATCTCTCGTGACCGTGCAGCGTGCATGACCATACTCTTCAGTCCCATATGGTGCAGTAGATCCAGCAACGGTTTGGCTTTCACTTCTTGTCACCACAGCCCACCCTTCTGCCTATGGATCACAATCTCCCAGCTCTTGTTTCTGGTAAGCAGGTCGAGCCTATTGGTCCATACACTGAGCTGGTGGGGTGCCTTATGTACCTGATGTCGTGCACTCATCCAGATCAAGCGTACCCTCTCAGTATCCTTGCTCGGTTTGTTGCAACTGGCAGACACCGACCAAAACACTGGTCGGCTGCCAAGAGGGTGTTGCGGTGACTGGCGAGTACATCAGGACGGGGGCTTGTGCTGGGGGGACGGCAGCCAATGGTCCTCACTGGACACACAGATGTGTCGTGGGCTGACGACATGGAGACACTCGGGTCCTAACAGGGCTACTACTTTAGTCTTGGTGCGGGTGCAGTCTCGTGGCGATCCACTAGGTCGTCGTTTGTAGCTCAGTCTAGTTGTGAGGCAGAGGTCTGTGCTAGGGATATGGCTGCTCGGGAGCTCTACTGGCTTACGTTCTTGCTTACAAACTTAGGTGAGTAGGCTAGGTCTGCCCCGGTCCTGTTTGCTGATAACAAGGCCATGACCCTCCTATGTTAGGAGGCACGACTTGAGGGCAGGGCCAAGCATATCCAGCTGCCATACTTCTTGCTGCATGGGTTGCAGCACTGTAGTCAGGCTCCTGTAGTTCAGTTGGCATTCGAGGCCAACACTGATAATGTATTCACCTAGGCCCTAGGGACTCGAGTGTTAGAAATAGACTGCAAATCCCACTTTTGTATTTGTACTGTTATATCCTAGTTTAGGTTATGAATGTTCTAGTGGGTTGGGGTGTACTCACAAATCCCAACCTCACCCAATTGTGATCCCCCCAATCTCCAATTGCCCAATTGGAGATTCCGGAGATCCCAATGGGAATTCCCTCCGATTCCCCCCTTCATCCATTCTCTCTCACCTTGCCATGAACTTATAGAGCCTTGGGCTCCTTACCTAATTAATCATTTCAGCTCTTTTTTTTTACATGGTATCAGAGCAACCTATCCGCACACGTGGATCAAGGTCCTTATCTTAACGTGCCTGCGCTACGCGCACTTCATCGTCGCGACATTCATCTCGAGTCGTCAGAATTTTCGATGTGCTCCACTCTGCAGTCGCGCCACTCATCGTCAACCGCCTTCGCACTCGACCTCTTTGAATTTCTCAACTCGAAAGTTACGCTTCTCATCGTCGATTTCCTCCTCGGTTCTCCTTGGTCGAATCTCAATTTCGACCATCTCTTAAAACTCGTTTTCGAGTTTCCCCTCGGACCCCGCCAGAATAGGCGAACTCCCCTCACGGAATCGCCTCCACAAACGTCTCGCGTTAAGCAAGAGCAGGTACACATGTGGATGCGGAGCGGAGCTGGTTTCGGAGCTGGTTGCGGAGCTGTGTAGCTGCGGGACAGGGCCCGGGGGTGTGTGGGGGGGTCTGTGGGTCCGGGGTTAGACATAGTCTCAGATTTAGTTTCAAGTCGGGTTTTAAACGAATTTCCGCAGATGCCATTTCCTTCTCACCGGCATTTCTACGAAGCCGCCGGAGTGATTTTCAGCAATTCTCGTCGACCGATTTCCAGAATTGCCGTGCTGCACAACGAAGTTCCTATCGGTTACTTAAGAGCGTCGCTTCGCGAAAATCAAGCAGCAATGGCTTACTCAACCACTTCACTCCCCAACCCGATCCCGCTCCTTCGTCTCGAGCCGGACGGCACATGCTCCAACTACAAGGCTTGGTGCTATGGTCTCGACAAGCACCTCCTCAGTCGCGAGGTGAAGTGGCTCGAGCTCACCGACGTTCTTCTCAACATCGGTGACGGCAAAGAGCCTCCAAAACCCGAGAGGTCCGTCCATCCAGCTAATGCCACCGCCGAAGCAGTTTATGCTGCTGCACTGCTCAAGTACAAGAATTGGGAGAAGGCCGATGGCGCAGTCATTACTGTCTTCATGGGCACCACTCCTCCCGAACTCGTCGAAACCTACCACAACTACCCGTTTGCCAATGCCATTTGTCTCTACCTCGAAGACCGCTTCCTGAACAAGACTGCAGTGGGAGTTGCTATACTCATCCCCAGCATGTTCCAAGTGCGGCTCGAGGACTCGCCAGGCATGGCGGACTATGTCACCAAGGTGGAGTCCATTCATGGTGAACTCAAGCAGTTGGGGATAGTCTTCCCCGAGCAAGCCCATGCAGCCACTCTCCTAGTCGGCCTCACTCCGGCATACAAAGTCACATACAAGATGCTCTTGGGCCTTGCTCCTGAGGACCTCACATTTGCCAAGGTCTCATCCGCGCTCCTTTCTGCCGAAATGGACAACAGCGCTCAAGCCAAGGCCAATGCAATCCGCGCTCCCGTGCCTCAGGCCTATGCCACTTCGGCACCATTCCAGCGCAGCCGCTTCCCCCCGTGTCCCTATGTCATCAAGCACGGCCCTCGTGCCGGCCAGGTGTGTGGCGGCACCAACCACGCCCTCGCCTCCTGCTTCAAGAAGAAGGATGATGAGTGGTATGCCGTCAATGAGACCGCCAAGCTGGATGGTCAATCGTGCTCCTCGCAAAGTCAATCAAGTCGAAGCGTAGGAATCCGTGCAGGCTGCTGTAGCTCCCCCTGCTGATGTGCGCCTCAACATGTTGTTCCCTGGCACTGCCATGAATAATGAGGCAATTTCGCAGTGTCCCGGCTCACAAAGCACTTCAGCCACAATAGAGTTCACCCTTGACAGTGGGGCCACTCACACAGTTCTCAAGGAAGAACACTCCTTCAAGCCATACAAGACACCAATCCCTCTACTAGGAGCAGACTCCAGTTTCACAACACACGCCAAGGGCTCCTCTACAGTTCCGTGCCCAGCTTTTCCTTCGGGCAGTGTCACCGGTATGTGTGTTCCCACACTAAGCCATAATCTTGTGGCCCAACACGAGCTCCAACGGGCAGGCGTCACCACGATCTTCCCAGCACACTCCTCCTCGACCCTAAGTCCAACAAGCTCCTAGCACGCTTCACACCCAACAGCAGCAAGCTTTACATGCTGCGTTCACCTGCACCTCTCACCGACCCTTTCCCAAGCGCAAGCTGCCAACACAACTCCATGTTCCTGTCGCAGCTTCGCCAACCCAACCATCCTCTACCACCATCGCTTGGGTCACCCCAACTTCCGTACGCTTGCCGACATCGCTTCCAAGAAACTTCTTCTTGGCCTCCCGTCGGCGCTTCCTCCACCAACAGACTCACCTGCACCCACCTGCCTAGACTGCACCAAGAGCAAGCTCAGGCAGCAGCCGCACCCTTCCTCCCCATCCGTCGCAGCTGCTCCGCTGAACCTAGTGCACATGGATGTCTGGGGCCCAGCTCCAGTCGCATCCCGAGGCGGTCATCGGTACTTTCTTACTCTAGTCGATGACCACTTGCGGTATGTTTCTGTTCACCTCCTGCATTCCAAGGCGGAGGCGCCTGAACTCATCATGGCATGGGTGCGCCAGGCTCAAGTCACGTTCGGCACTCCTCTGAAGTGCCTCCATTCTGATGGCGGGGGAGAATTTCGCAATGGCAAACTCGATAACTTCTGTGCGGCCCAAGGGATTCGGCAAACCTTCACGCTCCCCGAAAGCCCGCAGCAGAACGGCATTGCAGAGAGCCGCAACCACACCTTGGTTCAGATCGCTCGCTGCCTCCTCAGTCACGCCAATGCACCACGGTCACTCTGGGATATGCCCTCTTCCATGCGGCTTTCCTCTACAATCTTTATCCGCATCCCCACCGGCCCGACACCACACCTACCACTCTCTGGCTTGGGGCCACGCCTTCCGCCCGCTCTCTACGCATCTGGGGGTGTGCTGCGTATGTGTTGCTCAGCCCCCACACGCGCAGGAAGCAAGGTGGCAAGCTTGGTCCCAAAACCCAGACCTGCATGTACCTGGGGCACAACTCCGACTCCCCACATTACTTATTCCTCAACCCCATCACCAGACAGCTGATTCGCAGCCGTGATGTCGTCTTCGATGAGACACGCCCCTTCCACTCAGCAACCACGGGCAAGCCTCCTCCACCTCCCCCGACGCTTGTATGGGCAGACTTCGATGCCCCACCTCCGGCCGCTGCCCCTTCTCCGAGTCCTTCTCCGTCTAGCGTGTCTCATCCAGCCTCCTCGGTATCCTCCGCAGCGGCACCTCCTCCTGCTCCGCCTTCCCCGCGCGTCGAGCCCGGCTCACCAGTCTCCTACCGGAGGCGCCCAGTCCCTCTGGTTCCACCGCAGCCGCCTTCGTCTCCGGTCTCTAGTCGCACTCGTTCCAAGGGACCGGCTCCGCCTCTTGCCTGGGGACCGCCTTCTCCATCCGGTGTTCGGTCACCCCACCTCCTCCTGCCGGGGGTGATGTCCCCTCCATCCATATTCCACCCCATGCACTTCTGGAGGACAGGCATGAGGAGCTGTTTGACCTTCACGCGGTCTGCCAATTTCTCTCTCACATCTTCCCGGACATTACTGACTGCCCTTCCCTCAACTTCACTGAGAACCTAACCATTCCGACTCCTCGCACAAAAGATGAAGCTCTCTCGAGACCTTATAACAAGGAGTGGAAGGCAGCAATGGATGTGGAGAACGAGGCTTTCATTCGCAACAACAGCTTTGACGATGTCGTTCCCCTTCTAGTGTTAACATCATCGGCGGAAAATGGATCTTCCGAGTCAAACAACTCCCACGCGAAGCTCCACTGTTCAAGGCACAATACGTGGCAAAGGGTTTCACCCAGAAGGAGTATCTCGACTTCTTCGAAACCTTCTCGCCCACGGCCAAGCTCCCGACTGTGCGCGCTCTTCTTGATATAGCCGCTCGCGGCAACTTCGAGATCAAGTCCATGGATGCCTCCTCCGCCTTTCTCCAAGGCCAGCTCAAGGAGGATGTTCACATGGAACGCCCACCAGGGTTTCCTGGCACTTACCTTGCCAACACTGTGTGGAAGCTGAAGCGCCCAGTGTATGGCCTCAAACAGGCTCCTCGTGAGTGGCACAACAAGGTGAAGGAAGTCCTCCTTGCACTGGACTTCCATCCCTCCGCCTCAGATTCTAGTCTCTTCATTCGTCACTCCTCCGGGCCCTTCTAAATCCTCATCTACGTCGACGAATTCATTCTAGTCGCCAGAGATCCAGCCGAGATGGCAGCTGTCCAGTCTGCTCTCAGCTCTGCCCTTCTCATGAAGGATCTTGGTGACCTCAAGAACTACCTGGGGATGGAGATCACTCGTGACTGCCAAGCTTGCACGATCACCCTCTCCCAGGAGTCCTACATCGACAGCCTTCTCAAGCATTTCGATATGGACTCCAGTAACTCTGTCTCCACTCCACTCCCACTACAGCATCAGCTCACGACCCCTCCGATTCCTTCTCCTGATGCCTGCAAGGACCCGTACCCTGAGCTAGTCGGTTCACTCATGTATGCTATGATGTGCACTCGACCAGACTTGGCGTACCCAATTAGTATCCTCTCTCGGTACGTCTCCCCCGGATGCTACACTGCCTCGCATTGGTGTGCAGCCAAGAGGGTCCTGCGCTATCTACAAGCCACCAAGTCTCACATCCTCACTCTCGGTGGTACCTCTGCAGTCAATCTCGAGGGATACACAGACTCCTCATGGGCCGATGACCAGACTGACAGACGCTTCTCCTAAGGGTACTGCTTCACCCTTGGTAGCGGAGTCTTCAGCTGGCACTCCACTCGGTCCTCTGCAGTCTCCCTGTCGTCCTGCAAGGCCGAGCTCTATGCAGGCACAATGGCTGCTCAAGAGGCACGCTGACTCTCCTTTCTCCTCGCTGAGTTAGGCTACCCCCAGCAGTCGCCCACCCTGTGGTGTGACAACCAGAGCGCCATTCACCTCACCAAGGATCCTGTGTTCCACTCTCGCACCAAGCATATCGAACTTCATCATTTCTTCATCCGAGATCTTGTTCAGAGTTACCAGCTGACGGTACGGTATATCGCCTCAGATTGCAACCTCGCCGACCTCTTTACCAAGGCTCTCGGCAAGGCTGACCACCATCGCCTTCTCCGTTCCATGGGGCTATGTGCTCCTTGACCGGGTTTGCAATCTATTGGGGTGTGTTAGAAATAGATTGCAAATCCCACTTTTGTATTTGCACTTTTATATCCTAGTTTAGGTTAAGAATGTTCTAGTGGATTGGGGTGCACTCACAAATTCCAACCTCACCCAATTGTGATCCCCACAATCTCCAATTACCCATTCGGAGATTCTAGAGATCCCAATGGGGATTCCCCCCGATTCCCCCTTCACCCATTCTCTCTCACCTTGCCATGTTCTTATAGAGCCATGGGCTCCTTACCTAATTAATCATTTCAGCTATATTTCTTACAGACTATAGGCAATAGACAGTGCCAGTTGTGGCAGTGAGCAGCGGCTGCGGCTGGCGGCTGAGGCTGCGGCTGGCAACCGTGGCTGGCGACTGCTGCTGCGGTTGGCGACCATGGCTGGCAAATGCGGCTGAAGCGAGCAGTGTGGCAAGCAGCGCAGCGAGCAGCAGGCGGTTGGAAGCGCGGCGAGTAGCGGGTGGTGAGTTGCGCGGCGTTCAGCACGCACAGATAGGAATTGGTTTTGGGGCACCCTTACGAATCAAGTTTTCTTTATTTTTTCACCCTGATTCATAAGGGTGAGTCAAAACTCAGTCACTAACCATTGAATTAAAAGGGCTTGTTAAGTAGCGGGCAAGGGCGCCCATAACCCCCCAAGCTCTGCACCTGTGACCCTTCTCCGAGGATCTCAAGGGCAACCCTAGCGGGTCTCTCGACAACCCCCCTAACCGGGATAGGTGCGGAAGACTTGGCACCTTTGCCGGTGCACTGTCAACTCTACCGGTGCACGCTAGGAATTGAACCAAAGACTTTTGGCTTTGATACCATATCACAACTCAGTCACTAAGCACTGAGTTACAAGGGCTTCTTAAGTAGCGGGTAAGTGCGCCCATAACCCCCTAGGCTCTGCACTGTTGAAGTATACCCGGTAGAGTTACCATATATGCATTTCTGATATTACACTTAGACTGTACTAGTACCGCGACACCTCATACGAAAGGATGTGCGTGATGACGTCAGCATTAGCGAGTCAAAGCGTGAACAGTAGGTTCACGCGTATAGTCACCCGAAGGGTCACGCCACTCTCAGTCACACGAACGGTCACTAGTCATGCCACACGAATAGTCACAATACACTACAAACAGGTACATTTCAAATAGGTACTTCCTAGACTATGAATAAGTTTGTATTACTCATTATTATTCTCCTTGTCACTTCCGACATTTCCAATACAAGGTGTACAGTAAAGTCTTCCGCTGACTTTCTACTCGTGGTTCCACCAACTCTAGATCCTGGCCACCCTAAACGCGTGGTTCATTTCAACATGGTATTTTGAGCTAGTGGAGTTACAGGAACCGATACAAGCTGATTTCGATTACGCCCTTAAGCTTAAGTTATAGATCTATAATTATGTTAGCTGCTAAGACAAGAAATTCAACTACGAATTCTCCTACTTTTGGTCTTTCTACAGACGATCTATCTGACTTTGCTTCTTTGTTGGCCAATCAATCTACTCAGCAACAACAACAAGCTCCAGCGCATCCTACAGCTTCTATGAGCCTTGATAACTCTAGTTATGCAAGAGCTGATCTTGCCACTGGGCCTTCAGCCCCTGAAGATGAGTCCGCTGGGTCTTTTGCCTTCCATGGGCGACCTAATCAACCACCGCAACAACAACAAGCACAGCAGCAACAACATCAAATGGCAGAAGAAAGACCATGTGCTGTAGAAGCTGTCGTAAATCAAGCGGATTTCCTAACTATCTCCAAGTTGAAGACCTCAACTTATTTTGATGGCCGCAACTTCTATACTTGGGGATTTTGAGTCGAACTCCTCGCGCAATCTTCGGGTATCTGGGGATATTTTGATGGTTCAATCCGTTCTCCAGAGACAGGAACGACCGAAGAACAGGCGTGTTATTACAAGTATTCGCTTATGGCCTATACACTATTGGTGTGGAATCTCTCAACTGGAGAGTAGTTGGGAATTCGATGCGTCAACCCTTCACTCGCTCCAGCCTTCTACGCCTGGGATTATTTGTGAAGATTGTATCAAGCACAAGATTATGTTTCACACAGCAAGATGTTAAGTCAACTTACAGCAATGCAAATGATTTCGGGAGAAAAAGCTGCCAGTTACATCAACAAGTGCAGAAGTTTTCGAGACCAGATTGGCAAGTGCGGGGGAAATCTCAGCAATGAGCTCTTTGTCATTATTCTTCTGGCTAGACTTGGACCCGAATGGAGGCAGTGAAAGTCCCTTCTTCATTCCCAAGGGAACATCGTACTCTTTGCGCTACTCTAATGGCAGAGTAGTAGGACTTGGACCTGTACAATGCAAAAGGAGGCATACAGGTGGATCAAGTCAAGGGGAGCAGACAAGAGGTGCATCAAGTCAATGGGAGCAGACAAGAAAATGAGGAAAGGGCTTATGCATGTTTTGCAAACGAGCAGGTCATTATATTGAAGAGTGTCAGAAACTGAAGAACAAGAATCGCGAGAAGTCGGGTGAAGCCACCCCTGTTAAGACTATCTTGCCGCCTTCAGCTTCTTCAACTGAACCTGCAAAAGGCAAGGCAATCATTAATTGCATGATTGGACCACACTGGTCTAGTGGTATATGCTACTGGAGCCGACAAGGTATTGAAGAAAGCGACAGTGATATGGAAGAAGGACTAGCCAACCTACCTCCATGTCTTCGTCCTCTTCATAAACTCCAGAACCAGCAGTCTTTAATGAAGAAGAACCAGAGCAGCCTAACGGCTTTCCTCGACGATTGAACGTGCAGCCGTACGCCCACATCGTCAAGCGTACGTATCCCAAGCATGTTAACACTTGGTTTCTTGACAGCTAATACGGTCACCACATGTCGTTTTCAAGTCGCTATCTCCTCATCCCGCAAGATCTGCCAAAAGGAGAAAAATACATCATCACTGTGGCCAACAATCAAGTTATTGAAGCGACCGGAATTGGAGATGTGATACTAGAGTCTGACGATACAAAAGTTTCACTTCACCTAAATAAAGGTTCTTGTCACCACGGGGCTCGGCATCTGTTTTGTCAGCACTGCCAACAAGATGCTCATGGAGTTGTACCTGGGCGACAAGAAGGAAGACAGAAACAATTTAGTCGGCATCGCGGAATTTATGGACGGTGTTTCTGTTTTACCGTTTTCACCCGTGAAGGCATCTGGCGACTGTGACAAGAATGTCTCACTTGCTCCTTGGCATCATCACAAGGAAACAGATCTCCAACGCCAAGACCATCATGGTCTCAACGTCTTATGCGTCACGCCTCAACCTTCTCGCGCCAACTCCCTCGATGAACCTACATCAGAGCCAACAGAAGCAGCATCAGCAGCAGCAGAAACAATTCAAGCTACATGGGCATCTGGAGATGGAAACTGGGGTTACGAAAATCAATAACCAACATCTGCTACAGTCGAAGAACCTAAGGATATTGAACACACATGGGGAAAGAAAGAGTTAATCGTACCTGATGCTTGGGCGCATCCTTGACACCTCGGCATACCTTGGGCTGAAACTATAGAAGAAGCCGGATTCATCTAGCCTTTTGGCACCGGCCGCTGCGTTATTCTACACCAACGATTCATCTTTCGCTAGTCTTCTTCCTTCACTCTGACTTGTACTTGCGTTCAAAGGGACACATGACTAAAGCGAAAAATTGGCACAAGTGCTTAGGTCATCCCTTGCAAGAAGCTCTTAACAATTCGATTAAAGCCTCGGTTTTCGACAAGGACGCTCTCCTTTTAACCAACGGCCAGGAGCTTCAACCTTGCAGCCGCCAATCACCCTGCACCATGTGCCCTAGAGCTCACCTGAGTCACGCTCCATTTACGTCATACTTCTCGAGTGCTACTAAGTACTCACCTATGGACATCGATTTCAACAACATACTCTTCATGCCGCAGGAAGCAGAGGATATCAGTGGCAACGACTATCGCTATATAACTACCTTCATCGACAGTGCTACTCGATATGTCTGGTACAAGAATATCTCTCACAATTCCGAAGCTCTCGACGCCTTCAAGCTATGGCTGAGAATCGCAGAGCCGCAGAGCGGCATCAAGCTGAAAGAGATCCATACAGACAACGCGGGCGAGTACACTAGCGAGTAGTTCGATGAATTTCTGGCGAGGAAAGGGATTCGGAGGTGCAAGACTGTGCCTTACGCTCATCAGCAGAATGGGGTAGCTGAATGGACGAACAAAAACGCTGCAAGAGAAGATGCGTGTGCTGCTGCAACAGCGGGATCCTGATCGCTACAGTGCCGAACGAAGTTTCGCCACCCCTCAAGATGAAGAAGATGCAGCCGAATAATATTATCCACCTGACAGCGCAGCAACAGGACCTTCTATAGTTCCACAACCGTCTACGTCAACAGCCGGACCATTGTTTGTTTCCTATATTCCCTCGACACGTGCCAACAACATAGAAACCCTGCTCTTCATCCCACTCTCGGACCCGTTGCGTCCTGCCACAAGACTGGCTGCCTATAACTATGAGGAGCACCTGCGCCGATAGAAAACTGACGGTGCCCGCCAACAGCAATCCAAAATTGACGACGATGATGTCGTCGAAGTTTGCCAATCACATCCTCGAGGTGACCAATCAGCTCTTCAGATACTCGGACTTGCTGTCGCAGTTCAGCAACCAGCGACCGGGATCGAGCTGAAAATAGTCAAACAGGCCCTCTCTGGCTCTAATGCTAACAAGTGGCGAGCAACTGTGCATGTAGAAGTAGCAGCTCTCGAGAAGCGGAAAACGTGGAAACTCGTTCCACGCGAAGCAGCACGCGGCAAGAAAAATATTTCAGGGAAGTGGGTCTTTCGCATAAAGTCAAATGCAGCAGGGGAACCAGACAGATTCAAGGGGAGATGGGTCATTCAAGGTTTCGAACAAACCCATGGCATCGATTACGACCAGACTTTTGCTCCGGTTAGCCGCCATACCTCAGTTCGAATTCTTCTCGCTATTGGTGCCAGCCGCCATCAGCCACTTCACTAACTGGACGTTAAAAATGTGTTTTTATACGCAGATGTTGATGCACGTATTTTCGTCGAACTCCCTCACAGTTACGACGGCGGACTCCACATCTGAAAGTTACTTAAATCAATCTACAACATCAAGAAAGCTCCCCGCCTGTAACAGGAGCATCTTCACGAAGTGCTGATTTCACTCGATTTCGTGCAACTGCACCACAATCCTACAATGTACAGACTCGAATTTTGAGGGAATCACATTCTTTTAGTCGCCTTTGTGGACGACTTACTGTACACTGGCTCGTGCAACAGTCTTCTGGCGTGCATAGAGGAAAGAATCTAAGCGATTCTTAAAATGACTGTTTCCTCCAACGTCACCCAATTTCTTGGGTTAAACGTCGATTGCGGCCATGATGCCATCTACGTTTTGTTAGAGTAGCGGGAAAAGTGTGACTAAGGGAAAATTTCGAGGGATGCAAAACTAGGGCTGTACTTCTAAGAACTAAACTAGCTAGACTATAAACAAATATGACCTAGCTAATCTATATAAAAGTATACTTGTTGACACACCCCCTAGCCTAGATAGTGGCAGTTCCAAACAAGGCAGAGCACACTAGGGCAGCACTACTAGTCTGACCTCTGGTGAAGGCAACAAGGCAACTCAGGGCAGCACTATTAGTCTGACCACTGCGACAAGAGGCCACAAGGCCAGTCAGCAAGTATGGCAAGGTATGCAGGTATATGACAACAAGTACAAGAAGGTATAATAAGACTCAAGATACAAGGAGTGGTGCTGCTACGGAGACTAGACCAGGCTGAGTACAGAACCGCTGATGGTCACGAGGCGCAAGCGCCTGAGTGAAAATATCAGCGGTGTTGGCCTCTGTGGCCAACTGTACCACACGAGCCTGGGTGCGCTGCTGCAACTCATGCAACTGGAAGTACTGCAGCTGGATGTGCTTCGCCCTGCCCTCAAGTCGAGCCTCCTGACACAGGAGGATCATGGCCCTGTTGTCAGCAAACAAGACCGGGGCAGACCTAGGCTACTCACCTAAGTCTATGAGCAAGAACGTTAGCCAGCGAAGCTCCTGAGCGGCCATGGCTCCACTGTAGATCTCTGCCTCACAGCTGGACTGAGCTACAGATGACGACCTGGTGGACCTCCATGAGAATATACCAGCACTAAGAATAAAACAGTAGCCCTGAGACGACCTGAGCGTCTCCAAGTTGTCAGCCCACAATGCGTCTGTGTGTCCAGTGAGCACCACTGGCACAAGCCCCAGTCCTGATGTACTCGCCAAATACCACTGTACCCTCTTGGCAGTTGACCAGTGAACTGATCGGTGCCAGCCTATAAACAAAGCAAACAAGGAGACTGTGAGGGTACGCTAGAACTGGTCGAGTGCAGGTCATCAGGTATATGAGGCACCCAACCAACTCTGCGTATGGACCACTAGCCTTGACCAGCTCAGCCAAAACTGGAGGAGAGTGCCTGTGATCCACAGGCAAAGGGGTGGGCTGTGCTGACGAGAACTGGATACTAAACCTCAGGAGGATCTGCTGCACCATACGGGACTGGGAGAGTGTGATCGTGCAAGCGGCACTGTGACAAGAGATCTCCAAGCCCAGATAGTGCCTCAGCTCCCTCAAGTCTGTACAGGTGTGTCTTCTAAGTAACTCGGCCTTCACTGAGGTTAGTGCAACACTATCAGGAGAAGCAAAGAAAATATCATCTACGTACACTAGAATGTACAATGGTGTCTGACCCGTGCAAACAAACAGAGAGGGTTCGGCAAAGGACGGAAAGAACTGCAGCTCAACAAGAGTGGTGCAAAGCGTGTCGTGCCACTCACGGGGTGTTTGGCAAATGCCGTAGACAGGACGGCGTAGGCACCACTCGGTCCCAGGTGGGAAGGACCCAAAGAAGCCTAGAGGGCGCCGGAGGTAGATCTGCTCGTGCAGACTACCCTGCAGGAACGCTGTGGAGAGAAGTCGAGTGGGTGAAGCTCGTAGTCATGCTGCGTGGCTATCTGCAGAAGGTCTCGAAGAAGTCCACACCCTCACGCTGACTGAAGCCTCTAACAACGTAACGCGCCTTGAACTTCGGTGGCTCTCCACATGCGCGCTTCACCCTGTAGATCCACATGCCATCGACTACATTCGCCCCAGGCGGGGGAACTGCGTCGACGTAAGTGCCTGTGGATCTGTAGGATGCCATCTCAGCCTCCATGGCCTGTATCCACTGGGCTGCCCAGGGCCTTGACACTGCCTCAGCATAAGTGTGCGGAATAGAGATGTCGAGAGCATCTGGGTCGCCCTCTGAGGATACAAGCATGGAGCAGAGATGGGGTACAGCAGCAGCAAGGTAGGCCAACTCGTACTGCCTATCCTCTAGCACGTCATTGCCAAGGGCAGGTGCACCCCCGACGGACGGAGGACGGGCAGTACCAGAGACCAGAGCGGCAGCATAGTCAAGGCAGTGGTTAGCAGAAAAGTCAGTGTCAGTAGCGACAAGCGCGGAGACAGACTCAAGAGGAGCAGAAGGGTCAGTGACAAGCGACGCAAGCAGACGCGAGAGGGTAGGACGAGAAGTGCGAGGAGGCGGGGACGACGGGAGTGACGACAAGGAAGGCAACGGAAGGATTGTGACTGGAGGAGCACGTGAACGAAGGACCATAGGGTGGACACTAGGACGGGGAGAGATAGGACGAGCACCCGAGGGGCGACGGGCCTAGTGAAGAAGAACTCGGGATTGGGGACGAGGGGGAACGGGGGACAAGTCAGGGGACGGAGGGGAGCGCAGGGGAAAACGAGCCGGAGAGCAGTCCGGAGGAGGGAACAACGGGCCGTAAACAGGGTCATGCACCAGAGGGGGAACACGCGGGAGGACAGGGGAACATGGAGCAAGACCAAGGAGACGAAGGGCAGACTGCGGCTGCTCCTGTTGAGGTGGTTGCCTGCTGATGCGGCTGCTGCTGTTGCTGCTGCTGCAACTGCTCCATGTCCTAATTAGGACCTCCAGCGGCACAACGGCTGCCACCGGCACTCCCTGAAACAGCACCCCCAGGACTGTCACCCTCGGACATACCACCCACAGACTCAGCACCTCCGGAGTCAGCACCCCCAGAACTCGCACCCCCAGAACCAACACCCCCAGCACCAATACTTCCAACACCAGCACCCCCAGAATCAGCACCCCTAGAGCCCGCTACTCCCTGCTGCTGCTACGGCCACGAAGTTTGTTGTGGCTGCTGCTGCTGCTGCTCAGGTGACTTGGGTACCATAGGGGGAGTCACCATAGGGACAGCAGGCGCGCCCCCAGTAGCTGGGCCCCCTGAGTCGGCCGACTCCCCCGCAGGTGCAACCGAGGGGAAGCGAATGGCGTGGGAGACACCAGACTGGGCTGGGCGGGGCGGGAGGGGTGCGGCAGGCAGGGCAGGGACAAGGAATAGAGGTGGAGGAGGCACAGGAGTGATGCGGTGCGGGAAACGCCGGTAGTAGGGGAGCGTCTCGTCGAAGCTAACGTCATGAGAGTGGTAATAGCGGTGGTGTGACTTTTGATAGAACAGCTCGTCAGGGGCTTCAAGCGGAAACTCCAGGAAAACACAAGGAAGGGTGTGGGCTGAGAGCTTGTCCGAGCGAGTGTCGAGGGAGTGAGCAAGGCTGCCCCAGACGTGGAACACAGACACGTCTCCAGGAGACCCGGTCCAGAGGAGGGTCGGCAAAACCTATGGCCGATGGGAGTACGGCCACAGGTTAAGCTGGTGAGCGGTGTGTAAGCGACCTACAGGCAGGCGGTGGTGGGTGCAAACAGCAAGAAGCCACAGGAGGAGAACGGTAGGCACGTCGGCCTTCCGCCCCAATGGGATCACTGTGGTGAAGCGCGAGAAGTCGTCAACGACAACTAAAAAGTAGCGCTCCCTACTAAAACCATGGACCAGGGCAGGGCCACAGACGTCCATGTGTAGTGTCTGTAGCGGTGCTGTGGTAGGACGAAACAAGGAGGAGTGAGGGGCGGCGCGTTGCCGGCCCTCGACGCAGGACTTGCGCAGTGGCACTACCGATGTAGGCAGGGCGCGAAGCGATGCAGGGAGACCAGTGACTAGACCGTGCTGGGACGTGTGCTTAAGACGCGGGAGTGCAGGGTGACCTAAACGGTGATGCCACAGAAGGGTCGGGTGGGCTATGGAGCGGCGGGAGCAGGATGCGGAAACCGCGGCAGACGCAGCAGTCGGCGGGGACTCGGTGTGCAGTGTAAAGAGACGTGACCCTGGGTTACGCTCAAATGTGGCTAAGTGCCGACCGGTGGTGGTGTCTGTACAAGCGGTGTGTCTCTCGTGGCCAGGGAACATAGTGGTGACGCCTCGGTCCAGAAGGTGACCGACACCCACTAGGTTCCTGGCAAACAAGGGGATGTGCAGACCGGTGAGGGAGCCGGAGGGAACAGCTGGACAAGGGAGAGTGGTGGTGCTACATGCGACAGCTGTGGCAGAGGAAGCGGGGTGAGAGCAGTACTTTCTCTAAAGAAGCAACGATATGCGCCCGAGTCAAGGATAAAGGAGAGGGTCGCCGAAAGAGGGGCAGTGGAGGAGCCTAGGGGACATGGAATAGAGGCTCCTAGACTTGACACAGTGGTGGGACCTAGACCCCTAGACCCCAAGGCCCCTGGTCCTCCAGAGAAACTACACTGGCCCCAGGGCAGTGACCGCCCCGAGGCAGAACCTCCAGAGCCTCCACCTCGCCCAGCACCCCCGAGACTCCACTGCACCTGCTGCCGCTGCCGTTGCTGTTATTGCCCTGCTGCTGCTGCTATTGCGGCTACGGCACTGGCAAGAGAGCCTGGAAGCAGACCTCGAGGTCGTGGAGCCAGAAGCCGAGGAGGTAACTAATGTGATCCTCTAGGTGCGGGCTCACCAGGTGTAGACGGTGAGTGAGAAATCAGAGAGCAGAGGGAAGTGCCCGGCAGTCTGGCTGAGAGACTGGCCCAAACGAGGCCATCATGCCGAGAGGAAAGGCGTCAAGGAACTCTAGAAACGAGGAGGAGACTAGCGGGAGGCTCTAGGTGCTACATGAATGCTAGCGGAGATAGTAGCAGTGGCGGCTGTGGCCGGAGCAGTGGCAGCGAGCAGGAGGCTAGTAGAAGCAGCGTCTAGCGGTAGGATGACAGTAGCAAGAGCGAGTGATAGTAAGACAGCAGCGGCGCTAGCTGGCGGCGGGCTGGTAGCAAGAAGCGGCACACCGGGATCGGTGGACATTGGCCTGTGAGCGGCTGGCCGGAGGCTAGGAGCTGCAAAGAGGAGTAGGAAGCAAACGAGGAGGAAGCACGCGCAAGAGGAGCTATTAGGAGCAGCACGGCAAGGAGCTTCTAGGAGCAGCACGCTGAGGAGCTAGCTAGGAGTCACTAGGACTGGCGGCACAGGGTGAATGACAGTCCACAGGGCACAGGGGACTCACGAGGCTGGCGGCTGACTGGCGACTGGCGGCTGGCGGCCGACTGGCGACTGGCGGCTGGCGGCCGGCGGCTGGCCGCGGGTGGTGGCAGCTGGCGGCTGATGGCTGGGGTTCGGCGACTGGTTGCCGGCGGTCGGCTGCTGGCGGCTGGCGACTGCAGTGGCAACAGGAGTGGCAGCAGCGGCTGCAGCAGCAGCGGCGGGAGCGGCAGCTGCAAGGGCATTTGCGGCAATGGTGGCAGTGGTGGCTGCAAGGGCAGCGGCGGCAGCAGCAGATGCAAGGGCGGCGGTGGCAGTGATGGCTGCAAGGGAAGCAGCGGCAGTGGCGGTTGTAAGGGCGGCGGCGGCAGTGGCGGCTGCAGCTGGCGGCTGCAGCGGCCGAGGCAGCAGCGGCAGTGGCGGCAGCTGCAGTGGCAACAGCGGCATTGACAGTAGCAGCTGCAGGAGTGGCAGTGGCGGCAGAGCAGCTGCAGTGGCAGAGGCGGCAGTGGCAGTGGCTGCAGTGGCAGCAGCGGCTGCGGCAGCGGCAGTGGCTGCAGAAGTTGCGGCAGTGGCTGCAGTGGTTACGGCAGTGGTTGCAGTGGTTAAGGCAGGGGCTGCGAGGGCAGCAGCAACACCGGCACCTACAAGGGCAGCAGCGGCAGTGGCGGCAGTGGTGGGCTGCAAGGGCAGCGGCGGCAGCACCGGCTGCAAGGGCAGCGGTGGCAGTGGCAGTGGCACAGGCAGCAGCAGTGGTTGCAGTGGCAGTGGCGGCTGAAGTGGCGGCGGCTGTCTGGCGACTTGCTGGCAGCAGTGGCTGGCTTGGCGGTGAGCTGGCTAGTGGCGACCTGGCTGGCGCTGCTGGTGAGTAGCTGGCAGCAGCTGCTGGCGGCGAGCTGGCGGACGCTGCTGGCGGCTAGCTGGCCGGCGCTGCTGGCGAGTAGCTGGCAGCAGCTGCTGGTGGCGAGCTGGCGGACACTGCTGGCGGCTTGCTGGCTGACGCTGCTGGTGAGTGGCTGGCAGCAGCTGCGGGCGGCGAGCTGGCGGACGCTGCAGGCGGCTGGCAGCAGTTGCTGGCGGCGACTGGCGGACGCTGCTGGCAACTAGCCGGCTGGCGCTGCTGGCAACGAGCTGGCTAGCACTGCTGGCGGCGCGCTGGCTAACGCGGCTGGCGAGCTAACTGGCTAACGTGCTGGCTAGCTGGCTGGCGCGAAGGCTGGCATGCTGTCTAGTGCATTGGCTTGCGCGCTGGCTAACGAGCTGGCTAGAGTGCTGGCTAGTGGGCTGGCGAGCATTCTGGTTAGCGCTTGCTTGCCGGTCTACTGGCTGCAAAACAGTGCGAAACCTAAGGGGGGGGAGAGTCGAGGCTACGGATCGCAAAATTGGAGGGCGGGAGGTGCGCGAAATTGAGAGGAGCACACGCGCGAACAAAGAAAGGAAGAAAGAAAGAAAGAAAGAAAAAATACTGTAACGCGGAAACGTGAGTAACGGCGGAAAAAAATCTAAGCTAGCTCAATACCATGTTAGAAACTCAGTTACTAACCACTGAGTTAAATGGGCTTGTTAAGTAGTGGGCAAGTGCGCCCATAACCCCCTAGGCTCTGCATCTGTGTCCTTCCCCGAGGATCTCAAGGGCAATCCCAGCGGGTCTCCTGACACCCTCACTTGTTGGGATAGGCAGAAGACCTTGCACCTCTACCGGTGCAATGCCACCTCTACCCGTGCACACACTGGGAATTGATCCCAAGACCTTTGGCTCTGATACCATGTTAGAGTAGTGGGAAAAGTGTGACCACGGGAAACTGTCGAGGGATACAAAACTAGGGCTGTGCTCGCTAAGAACTAAACTAGTTAGGCTATAAACAAATATGACCTAGCTAATCTATATAAATATATTTGTTGACACCTTTCTGCAAGCAAGTACGCAGAAACACTTGCGAAAAAGTTTGTCATCGCTCCAATCAGCCGCACCACTCTATTTCGCCATATTCCGACTGATCAAACACCAAACACTACCCCACTTACCGCCTCTGAGCATCAGCTTTACCAGAAGCAGCACGGGTGTCTTCTATTTGCAGCCGTTACATGCCGCCCAGATCTTGCCTACATCACGGGTCAGCTCGCACAGTACCTGCGCCGACCTGAAGGGGAGAATACGGCCGAACTTCGTCGAGCCCTCCAATATTTCATTTCTACTCCTACAATCGGACTCAGCTACATGACAAATACTGCAACGAATTTTCGACTAACTGGATATGTTGATGCGAGTCACACTGCTGACCACGACAACAGGCGTTCGCGTACAAGGTTCATTTTCAAACTTGAACCAGGTGGTGTCGTTTCCTGGAACTCAACGAAACAGGAAGTCATCGCACATTCATCAGCCGAAGCAGAATTCGTCGCAGCAAGCTCTGCAGTTCGCGAAGGACTCTATCTTCAAGAGATACTTCAAGAGGCGAAAATTGCAACGACTCGTAACTTCAAGTTACTCTGCGACAACCAAAGTGCAATCAAGATTGCAAACAAGCTTGGCTTCGTCAACAGGACAAAACACATCGCCCTCCGTTACTTATTCATCAATGATGAAATCGACAAAGGGAAGGTCATCCTGAAATAATGCCCTACAGAAGAAATGGCAGCTGATTTTCTGACAAATAAACTCACACGCGGCAATTTTTTAGTACTGCTCCAACCAGGTTGGAATATGCAAATGAGGCGACACTTACCCAGAGACGTACTCTCAAGAATGAAGGGAAGTATTGAAGTATACTCGATAGAGTTGCCATTTATGCATTCTTGATATTAAACTTAGACTGTACTAGTCGCACGATAACTCATATGGAAGGACGCGCGTGATGACGTCAGCAGTAGCGAGTCAACGTGTGAACAATAGGTTCACACATATAGTCACCCAAAGGGTCACGCCACTCTCACTCACACGAACAGTCACTAGTCATGCAGCGCGAATAGTCATGATACACTACGAACAGGTACATTCCGAATAGGTAATTCGTAGACTATAAATTTGTCGGTATTACTCATTATTATTATCCTTGTCAATTCAGACATTTCCAATACAAGGTGTATAATCTTCCGCTGACTTTCTACCCGTGGTTCCACCAACTCTATATCCTAGCCACCCTAAACACGTGGTTAATTTCAATATGCACTTGTAACCCTTCCCCGAGGATCTAAAGGGCAACCCCAGCGGGTCTCTCGACAGGGTGCTAGGGGTCAAATCATTGTTTACCCTTAATAAATCAGGGTATACTCCAAAAAATGGCCGTTAGCAAGGGTAATCAGGGTAAAATACCCTTCAAGTCCTATCCCTGCTAGTGCGGCGAGCTGCAGGCGGCGGGTGGGCCAACGGCGTGCGAAGGGGCCGGCAGCGTGCGAGCGGGCAGGCGGCGAACGGGTCACAGTCAGGGCTTCATATTGGATTTAGGGTGTTTGAATTCTCAGGGTCGTCCATGTGAGAACGTTGTTTTTTAGGGTCGGGTTTTGGGCATGGCATGTTTTGTCAGGCCAAAAATATACTAAGCCTGACTAATCAAGCCTATATTTTCTTAGTTCCTGATCCTTGTTTCGGATTGGACTTCACTGCGTACAACATGCCTCGCACTGCAGTACCTGATTTTGGTGGACCAGTCACGCCCCTGAGGGCGTGCCCTATGGGCGTGTAACATTTCTTACGAACACGCTTAAGAGTCGACCATTCAGAAAGGTTAAATGTGTTCTGGTAAGATTAACTGTGATTTATAATAGACAACACGTGGTACAATGCGGTGAAGGTTCGGTTCAGAACATGTTCGAGAAAATGTTACACACCCTAAGAGTGTGTTCAGCCTATTCCCACGGAACCTCTTCCCAGACGGGTGAGCTACTGTGTCGCAAACTTTGACGTGAAATGTTTCAGTGCGGTTCCGCCTCCCGAGATTCAGGGGCGTGTTTCAAAACGTCTTTTCAAGTGACCATTGTTTTAGACACGCACGAATCTGTACAATAAATTTTTCGGCGCGAGCTGAGAGCAGCGGAACGCAAATATGAAACGAGTAATTCTGAAAAGGGGACATCTGAACACGCTCTAAAGGTCGCGCGTAAGATTGGGGAAGAGGCTCGTAGGAACCCCTAGGTGTCAAAATTCTCGCCGTGCAGCTTGGTCTGGCTTAGGAAACTCAGGGCTCTGTGCGATACAGTAGGATCAGGGCTCTTGGTTCAAGGGTAAACATCCGGAATGTCAGGTACATTCTGGGTCTTTCGTACTGAAATCCTGATTTCGAGGATTTCGGCTTCCCAAACCTCCTGACTGATTTCGGACGTTTCCTAGGAACTCCCTGAGCAATCTGGATTGCGCGAAAGATTGTCCTGGCTGGTATGGAAAAATATTCGTGCTGTAATTGCAACCCCACCCCTGACCAATTTTCCACGCAATCTGAATATGGAACTTTCACAGCCGCACAAGCGCAGGGCGGTTAGACTAATTACACCCCCATAATACCATCTAAGCCAGGTTGCACACTGTTAATCTCACTAAGTTCTATGCATTTCTGTCGCGATGGTCAAGCAAAGTGTCGAACTTGGTGTGTTGGTGAGGGACAGCAGAAGGAGGAAGTAAGTGTTCTATATTCTCTTCCATCGTTTCTTCCATCTTTGTCCTTCCTGCTTTTCTGAGCTGCCCAAAGGTTCTATTGATATGTAGGGCGTTCCAGAAACCGCTCTTAATTTCATACTGAAATTTCAAAGTGATCGTGAAATAAAGAGAGATTTTTCAAGGAATGCTGATATTTCAGGGTCGTCAGTGACGCGAATCCAGTGCGATAATCTTCTCAAAGTTGCAACTCACATATGCTCCAGCTCGTGTCCACCTACATGATTCTTGCGAAGGCCCGATCACTCTCCTCACACCTGCTCCAGCTCACGTCCACCTACCTTAGTCATTTTGCCGAAGGACAAGTCACGCCCCTCACACCTGCTCCACCTCACCTCGGACTACCCTACCTGTGGTCATTTTGGTGAAGGACCAGTTACGCCCCTCACACCTGCTCCAGCTCGCCTCGAACAACGTGCATTATTTCGGTCAAGGACCAATCTCGCCTTGGATTCGCGTCACTGACGAGGTGCCAACTCACCTCCTCTAGCTCGCCTTGGCAGACAAGGTTCTGTTTCAGGGCGAATTTCGAACATAATATTTTTTAGGCCTTAACAAATGGGAACACTGTAAATTTCAGGTTTAATGAAAATCAAAACCTGAAAAAACAGGGTATGCCCTAAAAAAATTGTCAACATATATTTGTATATGTTTATCGTATAGATAGGTGCATGCTCATAGAGAGAACAACCCCTCATAACAAAACCACCCTGTATCTCTCTTTCTAGTCCATTGCGTTACTCTGAGATGGTATCAACTAGGTTAGGTCTGCTCACCCGCGCTACTGCCCTAGGTTGCCCTAGCCCGCCCTAGCTGTCCTAGCTCCCCGCTGGCCCCTCGACCGCTGGCCCCGTGCTCGCCGGCCCTAGCTCGCCGGCCTTTCGCCCGCTGGCCCCGCTGGCCCCGCACTCGCCTGCTGGTCTCGCTGGCCGCGCTGGCCCCGCGCTCGCCAGCTGGATCTAGCTCGCCGTCCATCACTAGCCGCGGTGGCTAGCCGCCCGTCGCTAGCCGCTCGCCCGCTGGCCCCCGTCGCTAGCTTCCTGCCGTGGCCCCTCGCTCACCCGCTGGCCCGCGCTCACGGCTGGCTCCTAGCTCGTCGCTGGCCCTTCGCTCGCCATGCGCTAGAACCCCACTCGCCGGCCCTAGCTCGCTTGCTGGTCCTAGCTCGCCAGCCCTAGCTCGCTCGCCGACCCTAGCTTGCCGACCCTAGCTCACTGGCCCTCGCTCACTGGCCCTAGCTCGCCGGCCCCCGCTCGCCGGCCTAAGCTCACCGGTGCTTGCTCGCCGGCTTGCGCTCGCTAGCCGGACCCTGTTTGCGCCGACCCCAGCTCCTGCGAGCCCCTATTTGAGCCGGCCCTAGTTCGCGCCGGCCCCAGCTACCGCCGGCCCTAGCTCCTTCTGCTCCTGGGCCGGCCCTAGTTCGTGCCGGCCCTAGGACGGTGTGCTCCGCCTTGACGCAGAGGTTCGGGCGGTTGATTTTGAGGCGTGGCTCGTCGACCTTCGCCGTCAGCGTTTGTTGATGCGGTCGTTGCGCGCCATTCGCCTCTGTCGGCAGTCTGATCCTCCCCATGCTATTCCCTAGTTTTGTGTCCTTCCCCCATTGTCACTGATCTTGCCACTCATCTACGCGCCCTTGAGACTAGCTACCACGCTGCTAGCACTGAGGTCCAGCTTGTTGCATTCCCTCCTCCCCTTTGCGCTACCCTTTACCTCATTGCCACGCACCTACCTGATCACCTCGCCACTGCCCACGACCACTTCCTTGATCAGCACCCAAGTGACCTCACCCTTACTGCCTTTGTCACCACCCTCTCTGCAATAGAGACCCGCCAACGCACTATCGCTCAGTCTAGAGGTATTGCGACGGTCCCTATCTTCCACGGATATGCTCCCTCCCAGTGCACTTACTCTGACGTTTCAGCTGCTGCCGCTGAGACAGCCCTTGCTGCTAAGGCCACCGCCGCGGCGCCCTCAGCATAGCCTCGTCAGGGTACGGGTCGCCGCCCCAAGGGGGGGCGTGGCGGAGGGAGGGGTGGTGGGGCTGGAGGTTGTGCGAGTACCGGCGGTACCAATGAGGGGACCAGGGCTGATCCCCCGGAGCAGCAGCAGCCGCCGCAGCAGCTGTTGCAGCAGCAGCAGTGGGGTCGCCTCCCGCCGTGGTGGCCCGGCAGCTCTGGTGGTGGTGGTCGCGATAGCGGCCCTGGTGTGCTACAGCAGCAGCAGCAGCAGCAGCAGTGGGGTCGCCTCCCGCCCAGGTGGCCCAGAGGCTCTGGTGCTGCGTCAAGCACAGAACCTCCTGCCTTGTTTAGCCTTTGCTCTACACTAGCTCCTCCACCAATTGATGCTACCGCTGTTCTCTCCTCCATGCTAGACTCTGGTGCATCTGCATGCTTCTTATGCAACCACACTACGCTTACACCGCTTGCCGCCCCTACCGCTGTCACACTTCCTGACCCCTCATCAGGTCCGGTAGTTCCACGTAGCTCCACTACCCTTCCTTGTCCGGTGGTTCCCTCGGGCTCCCTTACAGGCTTGCACATCCCCTCGTTCTCCACGAACTTAGTTGGTGTCGGCTGTCTTCAGGACCTTGGTGTCACCACTACGTTTCCTGGTCACGAGCAGTACGCTGTCTGTATCGAGGCCGCCACAGGCGCCCCACTCACCACGTTCCCCCGGGACCCGGTGTCTGGCCTGTTTACGCTGGACACTACGTCCCCCCCAATGAAGGCGTCCCCCAAGGTGTCTGCGTCTATCCAGGTCGTTGTGGCTTGCTCGTGTTAGTCGCTCACCCATCCGTCGCTGCTGTGGCACCACTGCTTAGGTCACCCTGCACTCCCACGTCTGCGACACATGTCCAAGCACAGTCTTGTCTTAGGTCTCCCTACGTCACTCCCTGCTCTCCCTCCCGCGCCCGTGCTGCCGTGCACGCCCTGCGTCGAGGGTTGGCTGCGCCATGCTCCTCACTCCTCCTCGCTTCCCCCTACCATTGCGCCACTCTAGACCCTGCACTTGAACGTCTAGGGCCCAGCCCCCGTGCCTAGGCCACGTCGAGAGCGCTAATTTCTAGTGCTTGTCGACGACTACACGCGCTACACCACGGTGTTTCCCCTGGAGTGGAAGGCCGACATGCATGACATTCTTATCCCGTCGGTCATAGCTGCGCGAGTCCACCGCGGCCTCCATGCGGACCGTGTCTTCATTCCGACCGTGGCGGCGAGTTCCCCTCCGGTCGGCTTGGCCAGTTCTGTTGTGCGGAGGGCATCACCCAGTCGTACACCCTGCCAGACTCCCCACAGCAGAATGGGGTCGCTGAGCGACGCATCGGTTTGGTCATGGAGGTGGCTCGTACCTCCATGATCCATGCCGGTGCACCCCATGTTCTGTGGCCGTTCGCTGTTTGCTACGCCGCTCACCAGCTTAACCTGTGGCCACACTCCCAGCGGCCGGAGGTTTCGCTGACCCTCCTTTGGACCGGGTCCCAAGGTGATGCGTCTGCGTTCCACGTTTGGGGATGCCTTGCTCACGTTCATGCCTCTGGCACAAAAAAACTCATTGCCCGCACCATCCCTTGTGTCTTCCTTGGCTTCCCCCTAGACGCGTGTGACTGGCACTTTTACCACCCGCCATCTCACCGCTTCTTTCACTCTCGTGACGTCACTTTTGACGAGTGTGTCTTCTTCTATACCTGCTTTCCCCACCGAGGTCTCCCGGTCACCCTGCCCCTGTTTCTGGTTCCCACTCCCCTAGTAGCCCCTGCTCCTCTCCCTCCCCGTCTTGCCCTGTACGGTGTGTCTCACGTCACTCCCCTCCCGTCGGTTGTCCTGGTAGAGGATTCAGCTGACTCTAGGGGAACTGCAGCTCCGGTCTCGCCGCCTGTCTCCGCCCCGGTGTCTCCTCCGCGGCTGTAGCAGCAGCCCCCACCATCGCCGCCACCGAAGCAGCCGTTGTCGCAGCTGTCGCAGCAGCCGCAGTTGCCGCCGCTGTAGCTGCAGCCACCGCAGGGGTCCGCGAGCTCTGGGGGTGCGGGCATTGAGGAGGGTGCTAGTCCTAGGGGTACTTTCTTGGCTTATCCCTGTGGTCCTGGGGGTGGCACTGGCGCTGGAGAGGGTTCTCATTCTGGGGGTGCTAGTTCAGGGGGTGCTAGTTCTGGGGGTACTGTCATGGCTTGTCCCGGCGGTCCTGGGGGTGGCACCGGTAATAAAGAGGGTTTTCGTTGTGGGGGTGCTCTCGTGGAGCGTCCCGGAGATAGCCATGGTGCGGCTGGAGGTTTTGGTGTCGTAGTGGAGCAGCAGTAGCAAATGGAGCCGCAGCAGCAGCAATAGTCGGCGCAGCAGCAGCAGCAGCAGTAGTCGCCGCCGGTGTCCGCCCTGTGCCTCCTGGGTCTTCTCTCCGCGGCACTCTGTGCCGCCGCCCGCTGTTTCCGCCGCCTCGACGATCTCTTTCGTCATTGCTTTGGCCCGGCCCCGGACCTCCCCGACTGGCACAGCCTGCTTCGCCAGGGCGTACCGATCTTTGAGTTAGATATGGATCAGATAGGTGCTGCTTTGCATGCCTTGTATGCTGACGCTTCTAGTGTTGCTGGATCTTCTTACCCTGTGTACTCTAGTTTAGGTGTAGCACCCTTGTGTAGCTTAGCTTCCCCTGCTGCGTCAGGCGTAGGACTGCCTAGGTTGCCTAGCCTCGTTTCAGCACCGGCATCGTCCCCGGCCTCTGCTACTGCCTCGCTGTCCTTCACTCTCGAATCCGGTGCTTCTGCCTGTTTCTTCCGCGACCGCTCCACGCTCACGCCGCTTGTTGCGCCTGCTGTTGTCGCTCTCGCTGACCCCTCTGCGGGTCATGTCGTCGCTCGCACCTCTACTTCCCTTCCCTGTCCAGCCGTCCCCTCGGGTTCCCTTACAAGCCTTCACGTTCCCTCGTTCTCCAGGAACCTGGTTGGTGTCAGCTGTCTTCAGGACCTCGGCGTCACCACTACGTTCCGTGCCCACGAGCGGTTCGCTGTCTGTACCGAGGTTGTCTCAGGTTCCCCCCTTCCGATGTTCCCCCGGGACCCGGTGTCCGGTCTATTTACCCTCGACACCGCTCCCCCCCCCGGTTGGTGCGTCCTCCTAGGTCGCTGCAGTGTGCTCATGTCGGTCTCTCACTCACCCATCCCTTTTGTGGCACCACCGTCTAGGTCACCCTGCACTCCCGTGTCTGCGTCACATGTCCCAGCACAGTCTTGTCTTAGGCCTCCCCGCGTCGCTCCCCACCCTTCCCCTCTCGCCTGCTCCACCGTGCACGCCCTGCGTCGAGGGCCGGCTCCGCCGTGCCCCTCACTCCTCCTCGCTTCGCCCAACTACTGCTCCCCTTCAGACCCTGCACCTAGACGTTTGGGGCCCAGCCCCCGTCCCCGGACCGCGTGGCGAGCGCTACTTTCTTGTGCTCGTCGACGACTACACGCACTAGACCACGGTGTTTCCCCTGGAGCGGAAGGCTGACGTGCCCGACGTTCTTCTCCCGAGGGTTGTGGCTGCGCGTCTTCACCACGGTCTCCCCGTGTTGTGTCTCCTTTATGACCGTGGCGGCGAGTTCGCTTCTGGTCGGCTTGGACAGTTCTGTCGTGCAGAGGGCATCACCCAGTCATACACCTTGCTGGACTCGCCACAGCAGAATGGGGTTGCTGAGCGCCGCATCGGCTTGGTCATGGAGGTGGCTCGTACCTCCATGATCCATGCTGCTGCACCCCATTTTCTGTGGCCGTTCGCCGTTCGCTACGCTGCTCACCAGCTTAACCTGTGGCCACGCTCCCAACGGCCGCAGGTTTTGCTGACCCTCCTTTGGACCGGGTCCCCCGGTGACGTGTCTGCGTTCCACGTCTGGGGCTGCCTTGCTCACGTTCGTGCCTTTGGCACGCACAAGCTCACTGCCCGCACTGTCCCCTATGTCTTCCTTGGTTTCCCCTGGACTCGTCTGACTGGCTCTTCTACCACCCGCAGTCTCACCGCTTCCTCCACTCTCGTGACGTCACCTTTGACGAGTCCGTCTCCTTCTACCATCGCTTCCCTCACCGAGGTCTCCCAGTTTCCCCCCCCCTGTTCCTTGCCCCCTCTCCCCCGGTAGCCCCTCCTCCACTCCCGCATCGTCCTGCCCCGTCTGGTGTCTCCCATGTCACTCCCCTCCTGTCAGTTGCCCCTGTTGAGGAGTCTGCTGACTCTGGTGGTCCCCCCGCCCCGCCTTTTCCGCGTCCCCCTTCCCTGGTGTCCCCGCCCTCGCTGTCGCAGTCGCCGTCGTCGTCGCCGCCGCCGCCGCCGTCGCAGCCGCCGTCGCAGCCGCAGCCGCCGCCGCCGCCGCCGCTGCCGCTCTTGGCCTCTGGGGGTGCTGGCGTTGAGGAGGGTGTTCGTCCTGCGGCTCCTGGTGTGGTCTGTCCCGGCGGGCCTGGGGGTGCCGCTGGGGCTGGAGAGGGTTCTCGCTCTGGGGGTGTTAGTTCTGGGGGTGCTGCTGTTGAGTGTTCTCCCGGAGGTCATAGTGCCCCTGCCGGTTCGAGGGTCGAGCACCAGCCGCCGCACCAGCCGCCGCAGCCGTCGCCGCCGGTCTCTGCTCTTCGCCTGCTCAGCCTGCCTTCCCCTGACCGCTCACCGGTGTCTCCCCCACCTCCTCCTCCCCTTCCTGTCTACGGCCCTGTGTTCCCGCCTCCGGTCTCTTCTCCGGCCCGTCTTCCTCCTCGTTCCCCCCTTGTGTCCCCTCCGCTGTCTCCTGACCCTACACCTCCGTCCCATGTTTGGTCTCGCCGTCCCTCCTATGATCGTCCCGTCTCCTCTGTCCCGTGCTCTTACCCTATGTTACTCCGTTCTCACACGTCTCGTCCTCCCCTCCTCCCCTCGCCTCCTCCCTGGTCTCTTGTTGTTGCACCTCCCCCGCTGTCTGACTACCTCCGTGCCGCTCGTCCCCTTGTCCCTCAGGTCCTTGCCTCTCTTGTTACAGACCCGTCTGTTCCTGTCTCGCGCCTTGACGCGCTTGTCGTTGCTGTCACTGACTTCGCCTCTACCCGCCGCCTTGACTACGCTACCGCTCTGGTCTCTGACCCTGCCCGTCCTGCGTCGGTGGGGGGTGCACCTGCCCTTGGCAGTGACGTACTAGAGGACAGGCAGTACGAGCTTGCTTTCCTTTCCGAGGCCGCTCCCCATCTCTGCTCCATGCTCCTAGTCCCAGAGGGTGACCCAGACGCCTTCGACATTCCGACCCCTCGCACCTACGCTGAGGCCACCTCGGGACCCTGGGCCTCTCAGTGGATAGCTGCCATGGAGCAGGAGATGGCATCTTGGAGGTCCACCGGCACTTACGTCGACGCAGTTCCCCCGCCTGGGGTGAACGTAGTCGATGGTCGGTGGCTCTTCAAGGTGAAGCGCCCCCCTGGAGAGCTGCCTGTCTTCAAGGCGCGCTACGTGGCCAGAGGCTTCAGCCAGCGCGAGGGGGTTGACTTCTTCCAGACCTTCGCTCCGACCCTAAAGATGACCACTCTTCGGGCGCTGCTATACGTAGCAGCACAGCGCGATTACGAGCTTCACTCCCTCGACTTCTCTACTGCCTTTGTTCAGGGCAGCCTACACGAGCAGGTCTACCTGCGCCGACCACAGGGCTTCACTGGTACCTTCCCCCCTGGGACCCAGTGGCTTCTCAGGCGCCCGGTCTACGGCCTGCGCCAGGCTCCCCACGAGTGGCACGACACGCTGCGTGCCACGTTAGCAGACCTGCAGTTCTTTCCGTCCTCTGCTCACCCCTCGCTGTTTGTGCGTTCAGGCTAGACTCCGTTCTACATCCTTGTCTACATAGACGACCTGGTCTTCGCTACTGCTGACAGGGACGCACTAGCCTCTGTGAAGGCCGAGCTGCTGAAGAGACACACCTGCATTGACCTTCGAGAGCTGCGTCGCTATCTTGGCCTGCAGATCCCTGGGAAAAAGCAGCACGCACCATCACTCTGACACAGTCACACTTGGTGCGTCAGGTCCTTCAGAGGTTCGGTCTTCAGTTCTCCTCCGCACAGCCCGCACCTCTACCTGTAGACCATGGGCTCTCCGCTCCCGTTCCTGAGGAGCCAGTAGAGCCCAGTGGCCCCTACGCAGAGCTGGTGACTTGCACTCGCCCAGATCTCGCATACCCTCTCAGCATCCGGGCTCGCTTTGTGGCCACTGGCAGGCACCGACCACTGCACTGGTCGGCCGCTAAGAGGGTTTTGCGATATCTAGCAAGTACATCGGGCATGGGGTTAGTGCTAGGAGGACGCAGGCCGGTGGTCCTCATATGGCACACCGACGCTTCTTGGGCAGACGACTCTGAGACGCTCAGGTCGTCTCAGGGCTACTGTTTTAGCCTTGGCTCGGGTGCTATCTCTTGGAGGTCCACTCGCTCGTCGTCTGTTGCTCAGTCCAGCTGTGAGGCTGAGATCTATGCGGGTGCCATGGCGGCACTTGAGCTCCGCTGGCTGACCTTCTTGCTCACTGACTTAGGTGAGCGGCCTAGCTCTGCCCCGGTCGTGTACGCTGACAACAGGGCCATGATCCTCCTGTGTTAGGAGCCTTGGCTTGAGGGCAGAGCGAAGCATATCCAGCTGCGGTACTTCCTCCTGCGCGAGCTACAGCAGCGTCGACAGGCCCATGTAGTTCACTTGGCCTCCGGTGCCAACACAGCTGATATCTTTACGAAGGCGCTTGGGCATTAAGATCATCAGCGGCACTGTGTACAGCTTGGTCTTGTTCCTGTAGCTACCCACTTGTTAGGACCCTGATTGTGTATTCTCTACTATATATACCTGTCTGGCTGGCCTTGTGGCCTTACCTCCAGTGGTTGGACTAGTAGTGCCGCCCTGGCTTGCTTTTGTCTTGTCTGTACTCTTGCTGACTGGTCTTTGGACCCCTGCCTCAGTGGTTGGACTAGTAGTGCCACCCTGAGCTGTGTGCTTCTTGCTTGCACCACCCCTTCTCTAGCCTAGGGGGTGTGTCAACTTATACATATCATGCATGTAGAAGTTATAGGCTAGTATCGTTGTGTGCTCTTATTGAGTATAACCCAACTTCTATATGTTCCCTGTTTCCCCTCTAGTAATTCATTCACGTATTCTAACAATTAGTGGCACTTTTGTATAACACCCGGGGGCTATGGAATGACAATTTTATGTTTATGAACTGGAATTGAACTATGTTGTAGACAGTTCTTTTGTGCAGAATCTTGACGATTCTTGCACATGATCGTGTATATGGTGAGGAGGACCATCGTCATGCCACGTTGCAGGCTAATAGTCATAGGTTGCCTGCGTCACAGGTTGTCATGTTCTTTCAAATCGTTGTGGCAAGTGGCTGGCAACCTTGACGCCACAATGTGACAGCGCACCAAAGCTGGAAGGAATCTGCTGCATATTCCTTCACGACCCAACCAGAGCCGACCGACATGGATTCTCCCGCACTACAAAGTGTTGACTGTGATGAGCGTGTTCCCATAAGGCTCGTACAGTATCAGATTCGCAACATTTGCCTGAGTGACGGGAATTCCATGCATGGTAACAGTTCTACACCGCATTGAACCATTTCGCGTCGAGCTTGCACTGCTTAGTGACGCGCGAGTCTGATAAGAGACACTCTGATACCGGTAAGAGGCAAAATCTACATAAATCCATTGAAAATGAACCAGGGGGGTGGTGTATAGGTTGCATGCCAAAAACTAGGGTGGTATGAATATCCAGTTTAATAAAGCACCCAGGTCCGCCCAAACCACCCATGGGTGATTAATTCCGGCGGGTGTTTTATCCGGGGGAATACGGTACCTGTCTAGCCTATAACTAGACATTCATTACAAATGTATAAGTTGACACAAGTAGCGCAGGGCCCATGTTAGCAGGATGATTTACCCTGTTTACTCTAAATTACAGGGTGGTTGAAGCACTTGGGTCGGATTTTTCAGAGTGTCTTATTTTTTAACCCTTACATTTTCAGAGTAAACTTACGGATCACCCTTGAAATTCTAGAGTGCCTTTGCTCCCCGCCCTGTCTGGAAAGGGTGAGCCTAAAATTTCCCCGGACTAGCGACAATTGTATTACAGGCCCCCTGGACAACCCCCTCCGACGGTACTCGATAGTTTTCATGTGGCATTGACTGCCGCAATGATGACTTCCACATGCCCTTCTGCCCATGCGGCGTACAATGAGGATTTCTTGCTGCAGCAATGCTGGCATCACTGCGCATCATGGAAGCCTAACATTGGTCACAGTTAGGACCAATGCTGCCAGCCTGCGAGTCGACAAGGGTACTGTACGGGTAAGCAAGCACCGCCAGCCATGCAACCAAACGACCACCAGCAGCCCTGCTCTTCCCCCAGTCGTGTTGTTGTGTCTTGTACATCCCTCTCTTCCAAAATCAATTTGCTGTCATTTTCTTGTTCCCTCCCACGGTAGTTTGCCTACGACTTCAAACCTCCTCTGTGGCTATGTCTGCTGCGCCTGGAAACGCGGCGGACGGTGAGCCGACCGCCGATGAACCGCCCGATCAGTCGACTCCGCCGCGTAGCGGGCTGGATTTCTTACGAGCTGCTGTAGCCCGTAGGCAGCCTAGCGGCACCGTTGCTGTGCCACCACCGCCGCCTTCATGGCGAGATGACGATGTCGCGACGCGTACGCTGCCTATCGACTGGCCGATGGAGCCAACGTCGGTTGATGCCGACCTTGTTCCTCCGTCGACGGCTCCTCTGCCAGATGCTCCTCGGCCTGCCGTGAACATCCCGTCACCCGCAGCTGTGCCGTTTCTCTTCACGTCAGCGCGAGCGGAGAAGCGCGCGGGGACTTCGCGCAAGCAGCAGAAGTGGAAGCAAGTGCGACTTGCTTTCGCGCCTCATCCAACCCCAACCGAACCACAGTCCGACGGTGATTCTTGCATGGCTGAAGCTATGGCCGAAACGCTGGCCATAGAGTTTGATTACTCTGAGGCTCATAGGAGATTCACCAATTCCTGGTCTGGCTTGTTTCCGTGGCTTGAGCTGTGTTGCGCTAACGATGGCCGTCCCACCCTCAGATGCACTGTGTGTCAAGAACACGGGATCGATGGGCAGAACACCAACTACGGTTGAGCAGGCGAGGGAGCGCGAGACCTCCAAGTCGGCAGCATGCGGATTCACCAGGGAACAATTGCCCACCGAGACGATGTCGCGACGAAGTTGTCGAAGGATAGCAAGGTGGCGCGGCAGACGAAGTTGGAAGAGTTCGAGGCACTGGACTCTGCAACTCTGCACCTGATCACCGCTCTCCAGACAGCGGTGTTCACATGCCGGTCAGAAGCACCGATATCGATTTACGTCGACATCATCCGCTTCATGTCCGAGATGGGAACCCTGAACCTTCCCAAGGACCAGCGCGGCGCCTACTTCACCGAGTAACAGCTGTCTGGTTCTGCTCTGCGTGGGATTTTCTTTTTTGAGGTTCCTTGTGTTTCGTTATTTTGTCGATGCATGGCTTTCTGGTCTGTTCGATGTCAAGCTAACGACCGTACCATGCCTTCTCTGTGCATTGTGAACCATGCTAGGTATGGCTTCGTCGAAATGGTCAAGTGCGACAGCAAGTATTTGCGGGAACAACAACTTCTGCACATCTCGAAAAGTGACTACATCGGCATATCCATTGACGAGAGCACGGACCGGCGGCGGGGCAAGCACATGATCATCTACGTGACTTACATCAAGGATACAATAGTCGTCACTGAATTTCTCGCGCTTCTGACTGTCGATAAGTGTGACGCTGCTTCTTTGCAGTCTGTGCTCGTTGCTCACCTGGAGGCCATCGGCATCGACTTGCAGAAAATTGTGGGCATCTCGACAGATGGCGCATCCGTCATGATGGGTGAGCGACTAGGAGTGGTCGCCAGACTTCGAGCGCGGATTCCTCACCTCGTGTCCTCACACTGCATCGCGCATCGGTAAGCCGCGTGCCGGAAAGTGTATTCGTTACTGATATGGATGTCGTTTGTGTGTGTTGTTTCTGCAAAGTTCAGATAAACGCCTTGCAAGTACCCAAACTAACCGTTCTCTACTGGATGTCTCTCCCTCCCTCCGCTCCCCCCCCGACAGAGAAGCGCTCGCCGCCAAGGACGCAGCGGCGGCGGTCGCCGAGTTCTCGGTCATCGACACAGTCATCCGCTCCCTCTCTGACATCCTTGGCCGCAGCTCTGTGTGGAAGAGCCGCTTTCGGACGCTGCAGGAGGCTCTCTGCTCTACCAATCTGGAGCTCCAGGGCATCTTCCACGTGTGCTGGCTCTCCCGTGGCGACGCGGTCATGCGTCTCGTCGATGTGCTTCCCGCCGCCATCGTGCTCTTGAAGGAGCACAAGCATCCACTCTACCAAGTGGTCATTAGTTTCAAGTTCAATTTTATGCTTGTGTTTCTTGCAGACGTGCTCAAAGAGTTGAATGACCTCAACAAGCTCTTCCAGCGCCGCCAGGTGAGGAATCCGTTCCGCACCCATCGTAGTGTTTGTATCGTGATTGCATGGTTCATGAATGCCACGTGTTGTGTCATTCCTCTTAACTCCTTCCCCGAATTGCAGGTCGACATCACGATGGTCGCCGGCGAGGTCGAGACCACGTGTCTCGTCTTGACGTCGCGGTACATCGAGTACGGCGACGTATTCGGCAATGGCCAATCCCCGCGGCTGAAGAAGTTCCTGGAGGAGTACAGCGCGGGCAACCGTCGCGTTACCGTGGAGGGGGTGGACGAGAACGGCGACCCGGTGGTGCACACGTTCACCATGCATGAACGTGACCTCGACGAATTCCCAACAGGCAGCTCGATGGGGTCGTCCACCCAGGTATCTAGCGAGTATGCAGGCGCGCTGAAGACCAACCTCAAAGCGCGCATGGCCGACCTGTCCAAGCTCGATGGATCGAAGCTCTTCAAGCCAGACGTCTACCCAGAGGACCTGTTGCTCCGTGCCCGTCGACAGAAGGAGTGGCTGCACAAGATGGACGCAATGTTCGATGGGAGGCTCCCAGGTAAGTGGCCATTGATGGAGGACTTTGATGTTTCCCCTAAATCCTTTACTAATTCTCTTTCTGTATTTCTTCCTCCCCCCTCAACCCCACAACCCCCCTCCCCCCCTACAGGCGTTTCGGTGGTGGCATGTGAAATGGAGCTCCCGCTCTTCGTCCATGTGCTCAACAACGACCATGGCGGGCTCAACTTCTACAAGTCCCTGTCCAACATGCTCAAGACGGTCGATCGCATCGCCTCCTACCCCAACCTCGTGAAGTTGTGGACAGCTGTCGCCGTCTTACCACTCAGCACTGTGGAGTGTGAGCGCGGCTTCAGCCGCCAGAACCTTATCAAGAGCTGGAACCGCAACTGCCTGGGGGATGCGCGCCTGGGGGACCTCATGACTGTCTCGTTGCTGAGGGATGAGATTGATTGGCTGGATGTGGTTGACCTATGGCATAACAACAAGCCCCGACGACATGCAAAGGACCTCACCCCCCTCCCCCCCCCCAGTCTACTCCCGTGGTAGCTCTAGCAGCAACCCCGAGCCTGAAGAGGATGCTTAAGTGTTAGCTAAGTCATGTGTTGTTGTTGGATGTTACTAATGATTTGGCTGTGGATTCAAACAAGCACAAACACTATAACACCTCGGCCGACAATAGAGGATAGAGTCTATGTTGTAATCACCCTTGCAAGAAAGGGTGAATGTTCAAAACACCCTGTAAAAACTAGGGTAGGCTTTGTGTCAACCCTGATGCCCAAGGGTAGGGGGGGGGGCTGGCCCTGACTAGAAAGGCTTCCCCAAACCTTAGCCAGAGCCCTGGAGTAGCGGGCAGCAGCGGGCAGCGGGTTAGGACTAGGGCACAGGCTAGGGCGTAGGCTAGGGCGGCAGACTAGGGCCTAACCTAGGCTAGTAGTGTAGGCTACGGCGGGAGAGGAGCGGGAAGGGGAGCACCTAGGGCGGAAGCGTGGAGGCTAGGAACTAACCTAGCCCGATAGCTGTCAAACATGTGTATTTGTCATGTTTGTATAGACTGTGTAGGGTCGCCTTTTAGAGAGTACAACACTTAGGTATATCTTTGTGTACTCTCACTCTATCTATCATTCAATTTTCAAGTTAGATATGGTATCACGCGTAGGTAGGATCCCCCCCCCCCACCTATCGCTTCCGCTCACCCCTCACTGGGCCCCGTCGCGCCCCTCCCAGGACCCCTGGCGCCCCTCCTGGGCTTCGTAGCGCCCCTCCCAGGCCCCGTCGCGCCCCTCCCAGGCCCCCCTAACGCACCTCCTGGGCCCCGTCGCGCTCCTCCCAGGCCCCGTAGCGCCCCTCCTGGGCCCCGTAGCGCCCCTCCTGGGCCTCGTCGCGCTCCTCCCAGGCTCCGTAGCGCCCCTACTGGGCCCCGTCGCGCCCCTCCTGGGCCCCGTAGCGCCCCTCCCAGGCCCCGTCGCGCTCCTCCCAGGCCCCGTAGCGCCCCTCCTGGGTCCCGTAGCGCCCCTCCTGGGCCTCGTCGCGCTCCTCCCAGGCCCCGTCGCGCACCTCCCAGGCTCCGTAGCGTCCCTACTGGGCCCCGTCGCGCCCCTCCTGGGCCCCGTAGCGCCCCTCCTCGGCCCCGTCGCGCCCTCCCTGGGCCCTGTAGCGCCCCTCCTGGGCCCCGTCGCGCCCCTCCCAGGCCCCGTCGCGCCCCTCCTAGGCCCCTTAGCGCCCCTCCTGGGCCTTGTCGCGCCCCTCCTGGGCTTCGTAGCGCCCCTCCTGGGCCCCGTAGCGCCCCTCCTGGGCCCCTGTAGCGCCCCTCCTGGGCCCCCGTCGTGCCCCTCCTGGGCCCCGTAGCGCCCCTCCTGGGCCGCGTCGTAACCCCCCCCCCCTGGTCCCGTCGCCCCTGCCCGACCCCGTCGCAGCCGCCCGGCCCCGTCGCAGCCGCCTGGCCCCGTCGCACCCTGCCTGGCCCCGTCGCAGCCGCCCGGCCCCGTCGCACCCGCCCGGCCCCGTCGCACCCTGCCCGGCCCCGTCGCAGCCGCCCGGCCCCGTCGCACCAGCCCGGCCGCCGTCCCGCTCGCCCGGCCCCGTCGCACCGGCCCGGCCCTGCCGCACCCGCCCGGCCCCGTCGCCCCAGCCCGGCCCCGTCGCGCCCGCTCGGCCCCGTCGCCCCGTCCCGGCCCTGTCGCACCAGCCCGGCCCCGTCGCGCCCGCCCGGCCCCGTCGGGCCAGCTCCGGCCCCATCCTCCTCACTGGTACGGTTCCCCCCCCACCCCGCCCTGCTCCGTGCCGCCTCGCATCACACTGTACTGCCAGGCACCGCACTACACCGCACTGCACCGCACTGCACCGCACTGCATCGCACTGCACCGCACTGTACCGCACTGCACCGCACTGTACCGCACTGCATCGCGCTGCACCGCACTGCACCACACTAAACCGCACTGTACCGCACTGCACCGCACTGTACCGCACTGCACCGCACTGCACCGCACTGTACCGCACTGCATCTAGCTGCACTGCCCTGCACCGCACTGGACTGTTCCTGATGGCGGCGGAGCTTCGCTTCGACGCTGAAGGTCAGCCCCTAGAGTTCGAGGCGTGGCTTGCCGACCTCCGCCGCCAACTCACTGGCCAGCGGCAGGATGGTGAACCACTTTCCGCACACCTTGACAGTACGCTCCCCTGCCCAGACCCCCCTGCTCTTCTACCCGCTGACCCCACACCCACTGAGCGTGAGTCTACTGCTGCCACTGCCCGTGCGCGCTCTGTCTGGCTTTCTCGCGATGCTGTCGCCCAGCTTGCCATTAGCAACGCCCTCCCCCCGTCCGAGCGTCCTCGCTTTAGGTCCCTCGCTACTGCTCAGGCATATTTAGATGCTGTGATCAAGCCCTATTCCACCCCTCCGGCTGCCTCGGTGGGTCGCCTGATCCTCCCGCTGCTCTTTCCTGACCTTGCCTCTTTCCCCACTGTCTCTGACCTCGCTGCCCACCTCCGCTCGATAGAGGAGACCTGGCGCGCCGCCTGCACTGACGCACAGCTTAGAGCCCACCAGCCGCCCATTACCTCTACCCTCTACCTGCTTGCCACCCGCCTCCCTGACCGCCTTGCTGTCGCCCGCGACCGCTTCCTTAGCATTCACCCCGCTGACCTCACCCTCACTGACTTTGTAGACACCCTGACTGTGATAGAGACCCGTCACCGCTCCATCGCCCAGGCGAGCGGTGTCGTGCCGGTCCCTATCTTTCAGGGTTGTGCCCCCGCCCAGTGTACCTTCTCCGATGGCTCTGTCGCAGTGGCTGAGACTGCTGCTGCCGCGCAGTTTCGTTTGGGGAAGGGCCGCCGCCCCAAGGTTGGGCGCGGCGGAGGCGGCGGCGGGGGTGCGGGAGGGGGTAGTGGTGAGGTCGGGTCGTCTGGTGCTGGAGCGGACGAGGGGACCCTGCCCAGTCCAGCTGAGCCGCCGCCCCTGCAGTTGCAGCAGCCGCAGCAGCCGCCGCAGTCGCAGCCCTCGCAGCAGCCGTCGCAGACGCGGCAAACGAGTGTCCTCCCGCCCGGGTGGCCCGGCGCTGGCGGTGGCCGGACGCGTGGTGGTGTGTCGAGTGGTAGCTCTGGCGGCGACGCTGTCAGTACCAGATCCAGACCGGTCCTCGCCGCGGCTTCCTTTGCGGTAAGATCGGTCACTCCACTCCCCACTGTTTTCGTCGCCTGGACGACCTCTTTCGTCAGCGCTTCGGCCCGTCGCCAGACCTCCCGGACTGGCACAGCATGCTTAGACGTAGTATTCCGATTTTTGACCTGGACATGGATGCCATTGTTTCTGCTCTGCATGTGATGTATGCTGATGACTCTAGTGTGCTTCCAGCTTATTACTCACTGTTGCCTAGTGCAGGTGTGCCTAGTGTAGCCTCCCCTGCTGCGTCAGGCATAATATCCTCTACTTTGTGTAGTCTTGGTGCTTCCGCCGCCGTTCCGTCGCCAGCCGCCTCTGCTTCGCTTTCCTTCACCTTGGACTCTGGCGCTTCTCGGTGTTTCTTCCGCGACTCCACCACCCTGACGCCGCTTCCTTTTCCTGCTGCCGTTTCTCTTGCTGACCCCTCCGGCGGTCCGGTAGTCGCCCGCAGTTCCACCACCCTTCCCTGTCCGGCGGTTCCTTCGGGCTCTCTTACAGGTCTGCATATCCCCTCGTTCTCCAGGAACCTAGTTGGTGTCGGCTGCCTCCAGGACCTTGGCGTCACCACTACGTTCCCTGGTCACGAGCGGTATGCTGTCTGTACCGAGGCCGCCACTGGTGCCCCCCTGTCCACGTTCCCCCGGGACCCGGTGTCCGGCCTGTTCACTCTGGACACCGTGACCCCCCCGGCTGGAGCGCTCACCCAGGTTGCTGCTGCCTGCTCCTGTCGGTCCCTCACTAACCCGACCCTCCTTTTGCACCACCGCCTAGGTCACCCTGCGCTCCCGCGTCTGCGTCACATGTCCCAGCACGGTCTTGTCCTTGGTCTCCCAGGTTCTCTCCCTGCGTTTCCCTCCTCCCCAGCCCCACCTTGCACGCCCTGCGTCGAGGGTCGGCTTCGCCATGCCCCTCACTCCTCCTCGTTTCCCCCTACCGCCGCGCCGCTGCAGACCCTGCACCTGGACGTCTGGGGCCCCGCCCCCGTCCATGGGCCGCGTCGAGAGCGCTACTTCCTTGTGCTCGTCGACGACTTCACTCATTACACCACAGTCTTTCCCCTGGAGCGCAAGGCCGACGTGCCTGGCGCTCTCATCCCCAGGCTTGTCTCTGCGCGTGTCCACCGCGGTCTCCCTGTCTTGCGTCTTTACTCAGACCGTGGTGGCAAGTTTGCCTCAGGTGTCCTTGGTCGCTTTTGTCGTGCGGAGGGCATCACCCAGACGTTTACCCTACCGGACTCCCCACAGCAGAATGGGGTCGCTGAGCGACGCACCTCCATGATCCATGCCGGTGCACCCCATTTTCTGTGGCCGTTCGCTGTGCGCTACGCTTCTCACCAGCTTAACTTGTGGCCGCACCCTCAGCAGCCGCAGGTTTCGCCGACCCGTCTTTGGACTGGGTCTCCTGGTGACGCGTCTGCGTTCCACGTCTGGGGCTGCCTTGCTCACGTTCGTGCCTCCGGCACGGACAAGCTCACCGCCCGCACTCTTCCCTGCGTCTTCCTCGGTTTTCCCCTTGACGCGTCCGACTGGCACTTTTACCACCCGCCGTCTCACCGCTTCTTTCACTCTCGTGACGTCACCTTTGACGAGTCCGTCTCCTACTACCGTCGCTTCCCCCACCGTGGTCCCCCGGTTACCCCCCCCCTATTCCTGGCCACCCCTTCCCCGGTAGTCCCTGCCCCTCCTCCTCCTCCTCCCCGTCCCGCCCCCTCTGGTGTGTCCCACGTCACCCCCCTTCCGTCGTAGACCCGGTTGAGGAGTCTTCTGACTCTGGTGGCCCTCCTGTGCAGTCCTCCCCGGCTGCCCCTCCCCCGGTGTCCCCTCCCCAGTCCCCTCCTCCACCGCCTCTGCCGCCTCTGCAGCCGTCGTTGTCGCTGCCGCCGCCGCCACTGCCGCCACTGCCGCCGCCGTCGCTGCACCCGTTCGCTGACTCTGGGGGTGCTCGTCCCGGTAGCCCTGGGGGTGGTCCCTCTGGGGGTGCTGGTGTGGAGAGTGCCGGTGGTAGCCGAGGAGCAGCTTGCGGTCCCGGTGTCGCCGTTGTGCCGCCGCAGCAGCAGTCCCCGCCGGTGTCAGCCCTTCGCCTGCTCGGCCTTCCGTCCCCCGACCCTTCGTCGGTTCCTCCCCGGCCGTCTCCTCCTCTTGCTGTCTACGGCCCTGTCTTCCCTCCGCCGGACTCGTCCCCGGCCCGTCTCCCCCCTCGTTTCCCTCCTGTGTCCCCTCCTCTGTCTCCTGACCCGACTCCTCCGTCGCACGTCTGGTCTCACCGTCCCTCCCGTGCTCGTCCTGCCTCGCCTGTCTTGCGCTCTCACCCTATGTTGCTTCGTTCCCACGCGTCTCGTCCTCCCCTTCTGCCGTCGCCTCCTCCCTTGTTCTTGCACCCCCCCCGCTGTCTGACTACGTTCGTGCCGCTCGTCCCCTTGTTCCTCGGGTCCTTGCCTCTCTCGTTACCGACCCGTCTGTTCCGGCCTCATGCCTTGACGCTCTTGTCGCTGCTGTCGCTGACTTCGCCTCTACCCGCCGCCTTGACTACGCCTCCGCTCTGGTCTCTGACCCTGCCTGTCCTCCGTCTGTCGGGGTTGCTACTGCCCTTGGCAGTGACGTCCTGGAGGACCGCCAGTTCGAGTTAGCTTTCCTCTCCGAGGCTGCTCCCCATCTCTGTTCCATGCTGCTAGTCCCTGAGGGTGACCCAGACGCTTTCGACATCCCGACCCCTCGCACTTACGCTGAGGCGACTTCGGGACCCTGGGCCTCGCAGTGGATAGCTTCCATGGAGCAGGAGATGGCATCTTGGAGATCCACCGGCACCTTCGTCGACGCAGTTCCCCCACCCGGGGTGAACGTAGTCGATGGTCGCTGGCTCTTCAAGGTGAAGCGCCCTCCTGGAGAGCCGCCTGTCTTCAAAGCGCGCTATGTGGCTAGAGGCTTCAGTCAGCGCGAGGGGGTGGACTTCTTCCAGACCTTCGCTCCGACCCCGAAGATGACTACTCTTCGGGTTCTGTTACACCTAGCTGCTCAGCGTGACTACGAGCTTCACTCCCTCGACTTCTCCACTGCCTTCCTTCAGGGCAGCCTACACGAGCAGGTCTACCTGCGGCGCCCTCAGGGCTTCACTGGCACCTTCCCTCCTGGGACCCAGTGGCTCCTGCGGCGCCCCGTCTACGGCCTGCGCCAGGCTCCCCGTGAGTGGCACGACACTCTCCGTGCTACGCTTGCTGACCTGCAGTTCTTTCCGTCTTCTGCAGACCCTTCACTCTTCGTTCGTGGTTGCCAGACTCCGTTCTACATCCTTGTTTACGTCGACGACCTGGTCTTTGCCACAGCTGACAGGGACGCACTGGCCTCCGTGAAGGCAGAGCTGCTGAAGAGACACACGTGCACTGACCTTGGAGAACTGCGCCGTTACCTTGGCTTGCAGATCTCCAGGGACAGAGCTGCGCGCACCATCACCCTGACTCAGTCACACTTGGTGCGCCAGGTCCTTCAGAGGTTCAGCCTTCAGTTCTCCTCTGCACAGCCCACCCTTCTGCCTGTAGACCACAGACTCTCCGCTCCAGTGTCTGAGGAGTTGGTAGAGCCCAGCGGCCCCTACGCAGAGCTGGTGGGTTGCCTCATGTACCTGATGACTTGCACTCGCCCAGATCTCGCATACCCTCTCAGCATCCTGGCTCGCTTTGTGGCCACAGGCAGACACCGACAGCAACACTGGTCTGCTGCTAAGAGGGTTTTGCGTTATCTTGCTAGTACATCGGGCATGGGGTTAGTGCTAGGAGGACGCAGGCCAGTGGTCCTTACTGGACACACAGACGCTTCGTGGGCAGACGACGCTGAGACACTCAGGTCTACCCAGGGCTACTGCTTCAGCCTTGGCTCAGGTGCCGTCTCGTGGAGAGCTACCCGCTCCTCGTCTGTTGCGCAGTCCAGCTGTGAGGCCGAGATCTACGCTGGTGCCATGGCGGCACAGGAGCTCCGCTGGCTGACCTTTTTGCTCACTGACTTAGGTGAGCGGCCTAGCTCTGCCCCGGTCCTGTTCGCTGACAACAGGGCCATGATCCTCCTGTGTCAGGAGCCTCGACTCGAGGGCAGAGCGAAGCACATTCAGCTGCGGTACTTCCTCATGCGTGAGCTACAGCAGCGACGTCAGGCTCGCGTAGTACACTTGGCCTCAGGTGCCAACACGGCTGATATCTTTACGAAGGCGCTTGCGCCTAAAGATCATCAGCGGCACTGTGTACAGCTTGGTCTAGTTCCTGTAGCCTCTCACTTGCTAGGACCTTGACTTTGTACTGTCCTTTATACGTATACTCAGACTGGACTTGTGTCCTCTCGCAGTGGCTGGACTAGTAGTGCCGCCCTGCCCTTGTTCTTGCCTTGTTTGTACTCCTTCTTACTGGTCTCTCAGACCCTTGACTCAGAGGTTGGACTAGTAGTGCCGCCCTGAGCTGTTTGTTTAGGGCATTCCCCTATGCAGTCTAGGGGGTGTGTCAAACATGTGTATTTGTCATGTTTGTATAGACTGTATAGGGTCGCCTCTTAGAGAGTACAACACTTAGGTATATCTTTGTGTACTCTCACTCTATCTATCATTCAATTTTCAAGTTAGATAATAGCATGTCAGTGAGAGCATCAATTGGCTGAAACAGTGACAAGACTGTTAAAATATATATGTTAGTATATAATTGTAGGCTTGGTAGTCCTACTGAACTTTACTGTAGAGGGTACAACACCCCTCCTTGTATCCCTCTCTCTTCTACCGTATTCTGATTCTTTTCTCTCCTCAATTTCTCGCCCCCTAGCTAAACCTGTCGCCATTTCCATGGCTCCTCCTACTTCTAGCTAGATCATTCTTCAGTTTCTAACAAAGACATGGTTTGTATCTAGGTTTTGTCTTCTCTATTATCTGCACCTCGCTAGGCTATAGTGCATATTCACCTAGCATACACATGAACATGAAGTACAACTCGGTAACGAATTCCAAACTCCTTACTTACACTTAGAACTGGCGGCTCGGGCTTCAACTTTCGCAAAGAGCATACAAAGAACTACCGGCAGATTCATCCAAACAGGTCTTGGATCACCTGACATGTACACAGTCACTCCGACATGGTATGTTACACAAGCCACACCCTAAATCCAGGTGGAGTCAATGCTACATTGACTCACATACGCACTTTGGATTCAGTGGTAGACACTTATTAACATCACCAACCTAGGCGCAATGCCACCGTGCTGCTCCTGCAATAGGTGCTTCACAATGAAATTCCTTCCTGTAAGCCCAAGTGTCAGGCCAACAGATTCGTTAGCTGGGAACAGAGTAGGAGCCGCCAAAAAGGCTTTGCTTCTGAAAAGAGGAGAGAAGAGCAAGGATGCGAGCACAGACGGAGGATGAGACGTGGCGGCCATTGTGGAAGCAGGGGTATAAAGAGGACAGGAAACTACCTTATGGGTTTGGGAGGGAGATACAGAGCGAGAGGGGAGAGGGGGGGATGGATATGCAGACGGCACAGATGAAGATGGTCGGGGCGGAAAGTCGCAGGAGGGCACAGGTGAGGAACAGTTGGAGCGAGTGGAAATCTCCAATTACGCGAACCCCATTCTGTCACTTGAGCACGGCGGGAGGGCCACGGCCACGTTAAAAAATCCACAAGCTGACGCGCTACCGCTGACGACGCCAAGCCTATTCTCGAGCCAATTCATTCCGTTTCACGCAAGGGAGCACGTCGCTCGTCGCACCGCCCACGTACCTTCAGACAGCGCCAACCACGCCGTCCTCGCCGCTCACGTCGTGCACGCGCGCTGTTCCCAGCAGCCCTCCGCTTCTCGCCGCGCCCGCCAGCGCGCCCTGTTTCGCCAGCGGCTCCGCCTCGTCTGCCGCCGCCCCCTTCGCGCCTCCTCTCGCCGCTGCTGCTGCCACCGTCGCGGCTGCGGCGTCGCTGGCGACACGGTTCGCGTGGCGCACGGCAGAGAGGGCGAATGCGATGGCAGCGGCGGCGAAGATGACGCAGAAAGCGGCGACGGACAGTGCGACGATGGCGACGGTGGGCATGGCGCTGCAGGAGCACGCGCCTTCACTGGCGGCCGGCTCGTACACCGTGGTGACCGGAAGTGGCTGCAAGTCCGACGGCCGGTGCGCGGACGCTGCGTGGATGAGCGGCTCGATCTCGTCCACTTGCGCGCAACTCACGGAGCCAATCGAAGCATACGTGGGAGTGGGGCCGAAGTAGCCGCTCGTAGCGCTGTGCGAATGAGCCTCGGCCCGACGAGCGGCGGCGATGGTGTCGGGGGGAGTGGTGCCGGGCGGGGAGAGGAGCTCCCCGGGCATGTCGACGGAGAAGGACGCGGAGGAGCGCGCGCAGTCGGAGGAGTCCCAGAAGGTGAGCGCGCGACACACGGAATGCGGCGCGCTGATGCCACGCTGAGCATCCCACACGATGACGTAGCTGGCTGCCACGTCAGCGTGGTCGGGGAAGAAGGGCACGCAGTCGGCGGGCGAGGAGGGCGCGCGCACAGTGGACGGGGAGGCGCAGGAGAAGTGCTCGTCGGGGCAGAAGGAGATGACGGTGGACATGGTAAGCGGGGCCGACGCCGCGGCTGCCAGCGGCAGCACTGCCAGCACCAGCGCCAGGGGAGCAGCGACGAGAAACGAGGCCATCACAATTGCTGAGACCGAGGACGCAATGTCGCCAAGCAATCAGAACCAGGAAGGAAATGGCAGGGGGTGGTGATGGTGAATGCTTGGCAAGAATCAGCCCCTCCAAGGCTTATTGCGCCCACAGCAGGACTCGGATCTCAGGATGGAGTGAGGTGCATCAGGTGCAAGGCGCACCAGCCAGGCAAGCCTGCGACCAAGACGAGGAAGGGAGGCGCCGACGAAGCGCGGAGGGGCAAGTGAACCATGTTGATTGGCTATCGAGGGGGGGATGTGTTGCTGGGCGTTCTTTTCGAAGCGCAAGGCGGCGGTGTGTCTTAGGGCGTGTCCTAAGCGTTCATTTGGCTGACTGTACATGCCGTTCACGTAAAAAAACACAGTTCAACAAACTTCACTCGATTACGAACAAAAAAGGAAATCGGATCCTGGATGCGACCCCAAATTGCGTGCTCAAGTATTCCTGCTGGTCCTGGAACAAATTGTCGGAAACCGAAGTGTATCGTACGAAAAAAAAAAAAAAAAAAAAAAAAAAACCGTGTCCTTATTGTTTGGGAGCAGGGCCTTCTGGTTCTTTTTTTTCGGAAACAGATCCTCCCCAATTCGAAGTCTAGAAACCTTTATTGCACTAGATTTGAGTGCATGCGTTTGCACATTGACCTGGCAGTGGTTTAGACCGCCGAATAAGAAATACCCCTGGACGGCTTAAATAATGGCCAGTCAAGAAAGATCATCCGCAATTTTCGCTTAATTGCGGATGTTACCCTTCTGTCGTGGGCTCTGAGAGAGTGATTTTCTGCGCTGGCTCGCGTCTCGGGGCTTTACCGAAAATCCTTGGGGTTCGCAAATTTCGTGGCCGCAAAACACGGTCAGCTGGGGGACACTTGCAGTTCCACGAACCCTGGACGGCATACTCTCTAATGCGCGTCCTGCTAGCATGTTCCTTTGTGGCTACATGCTGAAATCGGGTAACTGAACCGTCAATCGACCTGTAACTGAAATCTTAGGACACGCCCTTAGCTTCTGCAGTCCAATCAGTGGGGAGACTTCTTTCTTTCGCCGTCAACACGTGCGAGTGATGACTTGGGGCCCTTTTAGAGGTTCGGAACCAAAACAGGCAGTCATATGAAACCAGTAATCCGAACCTGCTGCGAAACAAAACATTTTCGGGCTAGCTTAGGTACGCAAATCAGGCAAGCAGGCTGCCCGGGGCAAAACAAAATAAAACCCATAGGGGCCCGCATGCCATTTTGGGGTGGGTAAACCCTAAACTCGCGGAGAAATGTTTCGTGGGATGAGTTTGGTCTATCTGGATGACGGGGTTAGTCTGCCTTGGTAAGTTTCAAACGTATAGAAACGCGCCATGTCAGCATCACGGCACAAGAAATATGTCGCCCCACTGAGTTGATGGCAAAAGCTAAAAACCCCTGATTCGTGACTCCCCTTGAGGCTGGTGGTCATGCCCATCGCACAGTCCAAACGTACAGTACTGGTGCGGCGGAGTATGCGACGCGAGAGGTGCGAACAAGAGCTTGCTGAACGAAGTGCTGTGGCGCTTACGTCGTCTATGTAACAGCGTTCGTTCAAGCGAGGGCTGGGTACAGTGCAAACACGTGTTGCACGCTAGAATGTTGTTATGAATGGGACTGCCGAGTAGCGCGGAGGGCAATGGCGAAACTGTGAACGAGTGAATGACAATAAAATGAAAGCACAATATATAGAGAGCCTAGGGTGATCCTAGACGTAGGATCGGAAGGTTCGGGAATGGTATCGAAGGGCCTCGATGTGTCGAAGTGAGGTCCGGAAAGGCCCAGGAGGCTCAAACTGAAGGGTCTGGAACCCTGGCGATGGTTCGGGACTGTTCGAGTCGTACGTTCTGTAGCGAGCCTCAGTAAGGAATTACTAATTCCTTACAAATGTTGTGCAGTTCACCAAGAAATTTTGTTAAAGGTGTGTATCAACATCAGCAGAATCTTTTAAAAACTACAATAGCTTCAACAATTCATTACTCCTGTCCAGACGAAGTTACATGTGCTGTGCATTAATGCTTGACCACCAGAATAAGATAACGATTTCAGCTTGAGGTTGCAACGCCTGCATTGCTATGTGGAACCTGCTCATTCTCGCTGTCGTGACTCGTGAGGCAGCAACAGGAAACTCCACCCCCAACAGCCCTGCTGACAACTTCAGCACACCATGGCTCCAGTGAGCATGCCCTCATCCCTGCCTTAACCTGCTTAACCAAAGTCACACTGCATCCCCCCACCGCCCAGCCCATGCCTGCATCCTTCCCACAGCTCCCTTAACATTCACTCACACCCTCTCTGCTCCGTTGGCAATAAGAGGCTCCCTGAGGGAATCTCTTGGCCCTGCCGAGGCACCAGGGGCAGTGCGAGCAGGCACGTGAATGAGCTTCACAAGCGCTCCCACAGGCAGGGCAATGGCGCCCAGCCCCACGCAGAGCAGCCAGTCGTGCAGTGAGAGCGGCACGGTGGAGGCAAACTTGCCAAGGGCCTGCACGAGCACGGCCTGGAAGAAGACGGTGACGAGCATGATGCCCACGAAGACAGAATTGGTCAGGATTCCCGTAAACACATCCAGCTCCTCCATGCTGCGCGAGTTGATCTCGTTGAACACCTGCACGCCGTACACACGGTGGGGGGATGCCAGGCATGTGAGGATGGTGGACAGTCACGTGCACAAGAAGCGCTGGCATGCGTGAGGAAGGAAAAGCCAGGCAGGAGCGGCAGTTGGGACTGGGACAGGATGGGAAGCTCCATGTGGCAGGTCCAGAGATGCTGTGGCAGTGGACCACCTGGCAGAAGACGAAGGTGTTGAAGATGATGGTGTTGAGGTGCAGCATGCCCTCCTCGCCCACCGCACTGAACCCAAACAACTTATCGCCATACACCTGCAGCGCTGCCATCAGCGCCAGCTGAAAGAGGGACTGGCCAAAGATGTTGCGCCACATGATGCTGCTGATAAAGGGCGTGCGCCGACCCACAGGGGGCTTGAGCATGAGGGCATCGGTGGGCGGCTCCGTGGCGAGGGCCAGCGCTCCTAGTGTGTCCATGATGAGGTTCACCCACAGCAGCTGCACCGCTGTCAAAGGGGCCGAACCTGCACGCGGACCATGGGAGCATGGCGAGAGACAGAGGATGGGGAAAAGAGAGCAAAGGGGCAAGGAAGAGACGGAGGAGTAGGGGTCACACGGGTTGGTGCAGTGTGAGTGTTGGGCGAGAAAATCGCATGAGGGAGCAGGGGAGAAAACAAGCGAGTAGGACAAGTGGGGATGTCGAGGGAAAGATGAGATGGGCTTGATGGCACTGGGCCAAGGGCACGTTGGTTGAACAGGCGCACCTGTGATGCAGGCAGACACAAAGTTGGTGACAAGTGCGACGATGTTGACAGTGAGCTGGAACTGCACGAACTTCTGGATGTTGGTGTACACGCTGCGCCCCCACTTGGCCACATTCACTATGGAGGAGAAGTTGTCGTCCATGATGATCACATCCGCACTCTCCTTCGCCACCTGCCACCGCCCACAGTGCGCGTGACCAGCACAGGGGTTTGATACGCTGGAGTTGAGGCGACTCTCTCTTTGCAACGAATACTAGCACCGCAAACACAGCAGAGCCTTATTCCAACGACCAACGTGCTACGCCGCCCGCGGGCAAGTGGTCCATCAAAACAGCCCCCCAGCACAAAGCAGCTGCCCCCTGCCAAGGCCCCTTGATTCCACACGTGACCCCGCACACCCTCACCTCCGTGCCGGCAATGCCCATGGCGAGCCCAATGTCGGCCTCCTTGAGCGCGGGCGCATCGTTGGTGCCATCGCCCGTGACGGCCACCACCTCGCCCATCTCACGCAAGCAGTTCACCATCGTGTGCTTGTCCGTGGGGGACGACCGCGCCATCACCTGCCCGCACACACACACGCACACATGTGGGGGGAGGGGTCGGGAAGGGTGAGGTGTGAAGGCGGAGGGGGGGGAGGATGAGGAGCAACAGGGATGTGATAGGAAGCAAAAAACAGCGGGAGAAGTGGGGGAGTGGGGGGGGAGGGGAAGGAGGGGGGATGCATAGCATGGTGTTGGGCAGAAGGGAGAAAGAAAGAGCAGATGGGGGGGAGGGTGCTCAGGTTGCAGCACGGACCTGCAGGCGCGGCAGCAACTCCTTCATCTGGGCGCGAGTGAGCGTGCGGAACTTGGGGCCCTCTATGGCCTCGCCGCCCTCCGTGAGGATGCCGCACTCGCGAGCAATGGCCATGCCAGTGTTCAGGTTGTCCCCCGTCACCATGCGCACCTGGTGCCATGGCACCCCATGCCATGCCCGCACACAATACCACACACACACACACAGGACCACATGCACACACAGGACCACATGCACACACAGGACACACACCACATACCGAGCAATACATGGGTGGAGAACGCAGGAAGCAAGAAAAGAATGGCCATTAGAGGGTCGAACAAAATGGACGGGGGGACAAAGTAATTTGACGATACAGAACGCGGGAGACGAGTACAAGCATTATAGTGAGGCAACACGCCCATGCCCACTTTGATGCGTGCTCACCCTGATGCCTGCTGTCTTGCACAGCTGCACTGCCTCGGCCACGCCTGCCCGGAGCGGGTCCTTGATGCCCACCACGCCCAGCAGCGTGAGCCCGCTGTCGGGCACGGGCGTGTCGTCCGTCCACACGCCGTTGGCAGGCACCTCGGCAGGCGTGAGATCGCGGTACGCCACAGACAGCGTGCGCAGGGCGCTGTTGGCGAAGCTGAGGATGGTGGCGTCCAGCTCGCCGTGCGTGAGCGGCGCCGCCATGCCGTCGCGCCCCACCGCCGTGGAGCACATGCCGAGAATGATCTCGGCGGCGCCCTTCCAGTGCACGCGGTGCGTGCCGTCCGGCAGCTTCACCACCACGGCCATGCGCTTGCGCTTGCTGTTGAAGGGGTCCACGCGCACCACCTCCACGCCTGCGCGCACCTCGTCAAAGCTGCCGCCCAGGCGCAGGCCGAGCGTGAGCAGCGCGGACTCGGTGGGCGAGCCAACAACGTGCGTGCCCTGCTGCACCTCGCCCGTGGTGCAGGTGAAGATGGACTGCAGCAGCAGCGCCATGAACGCTGGGGACAGACCCACCTGGGGGCGACAGGGGGTGGGGTGGGATGGAAGAGGGAAGTGGGGGTGAGAAAGGGCCATGGCATCAGCGAATCATGCTTTGAAGTACAGCCAGAAGGTAGGAGGAGGGGCGGGGGGTCGGGTGTGGGGGGGGAAGGGGGAGAAGAGGAGGGGGTGGAGTGAAGTAGGAGAAAGGGAGATAAAGTGGGGCGGGGAGGGGTGCTGGGAGAGAGCATTGGCACGGACCTGAGGGGAGTTGGTGAGGGTGGCAACGACGGTGCCCTGGAGCCATGCCTGCACGACGGTCATCTGGTTGGCAGTGAGCGTGCCCGTCTTGTCGCTGCAGATGGTCGTGGCGGACCCCATGGTCTCGCATGCCGCCAGCTTGCGCACGAGCGCCTTGTCGCTCATCATGCGCTTCATGGCGAAGGCCAGCGAGAGTGTGACGGCCAGAGGCAGGCCCTCGGGCACGGCAACAACGATGATGGTCACCGCCACCGCGAAGTTGTCCACCACCTGGTGCACGCATGCAATGCCGCCGCACACACACACCATGCAAAGGCACGTCGCTTCCCCACCCGCTCACCCACTCACACACATCACACTCCTTGCCCTCCCTCCCTCCCTCCCACCCTCCTCCCTCACAGCATTCCCACGCCACACCCGCTCCCCGTCGTCATGTGACTTACACAGGAAACCCATGTTTTCTCACATGCATGCCTCCACCACATACAGGAACACAAACAAAAGACACACGAGAGTGAGCGACAGGTGATCACGTACTTCCGCTTTCATCTGACCAATGTATAAATCCATCAATATCAAGTGACAATAGGAGAGCGGGGTGCCGGTGGTGGGGAGAGGGGGGATGGGGGGGGGAGGAAGGCAGAGAACACAAGCAGCGGGTGCAAGGCAAGGGCAGTGCAGTGTGAGGCATGGAAAGCACAAGCTGACCTTGAGCGTGTCCGGCATGCCCCAGTGAGCGAGGTCGGTGCTGGCGAGCTGCCGCCCCATGAGCACGAGGAACACCAGCACCGCCACCACTAGCCCCAACCGCCCCACCAGTGTCGCCACTCCGTTCAGCTTCACCTGCTCACCCCACAGGGACGAGCGAGGCGCACAATGCAAGGAACGAGGGTAAGGGCGCAGGGAAGAGGCGTTGCGGCATGTGGTGACACAGGGATGCGAGGGAGAAGAAGTGGGAAGAGGCCAATTCAGGAGGAGGCTGGAGGGGGACTGAGAGGGAGCGGGGATCGAGAAGGGCCAACAGAGGTAGTGCGCTTACTGAGAGGGATGTTTTAGACAAAAGACGCATGCACACTGCTCCCTCTTTCTACGTGTATCATTCCCCAGTCCCCCGCTGTCTCCACGTTCCGCGTTTCCCTGTGAGGCAAGGGCGGCGTGCAGGCGGGTCTGACCTGCAGCGGCGTCTCGTCGTCCCCGGCGTCGGTGAGCTTGGCCATGAGGCTGCCCCACTCCGTCTGCATGCCCACGCCCGTCACCAGCATCGTCGCGCTGCCGTCCTGCACCTTGGTGCCCGACAGCAGGAACGGCGATTCGCTGTTCTTCTGCAGCGGCAGGCTCTCACCCGTCATGCTCGACTCGTCAATCACCAGGCTGTACCCTGCACCACGCACCACACACCACACACCATGCACCACGCACCATGCACCACACACCACACACCATGCACCACGCACCATGCACCACACACCACACACCATGCACCACGCACCATGCCCATGTGCCATGCACCTCGCAGGCAGAGGGGAAGCGGGAAGAGGGCAGCGAGCACGACCAGGGGAGCACACATTGAGTGCGGGTGCTGTGGGAGGGGTGGCATGCCCACGTGCGACCCACACCACGTGGGCCTTGATACAGGGGCACGCATCCAGGCAGACAAGCAGGCAGGCGACGAGGGCGGTTGAGCTGTAGAGGTGTGTGGACGCGCCAGTGCGTACCTGAGATGAAGAGGCCGTCTGCGGGCACAACGTCGCCGGTGGCGAGCATGACGACGTCCCCCACGACGATGTCGTAGATGGACATGCGCACGCGCTGCCCGCCGCGCACCACGTCCATCGACACCTTCTTCTTCTCGCGATCCAGCTCCGAGAACTGCCAGCGCGTGGGGAGGGTACAGGGGAGACGATGGGAGAGAAACGGTTGGATGGGTGAGACGAGCAGGGGAAAATCGGGAGGAAGTGGAATCAACAGCGACGCCATGCGCTCACGCCACGGATTGATAGCTGGAGGAGTGAGGGCGGGGCGGAGAGGGACTGCGAGAGAGATGCCAAGGGCTGAATGGGTGGGGAGAAGACGGCAGGGCAGCGAGAGCAGGGAGGCAGGTTACCTGGAGCGCCTGGCGGTAGTCACTGGTGGCGGTGACGGAGACGACGAGGAAGATGGAGAGCAGGATGCCCGCGCCGTCGTACCACCCCTCCGCCACGCCCTCCGTCACCACGCCCACCACCAGCGACAGCGTGGCGCAGATCGCCAGGATGATGAGCGTCAGGTCCTGCGGGGCGGCGAGGAGACGCGCGCGCATGGGAGAGAACGAGAAGGGAAGACAAGCGATGCGAAATGAGTTACACACGACGCACGGGGAAATGCCCCCCGGATGCACGACGAGCAGGGTCTGCATGGGCAGACGCGCGAACACAGCAGCGTGGCGCAGCAGCAGTAGCAGCAGCAGCGGCAGCAGCGAGCGCACCTGCATGGCGTCCCACACGTAGCTGAAGAAGCCCTTGAACGGTTTCTCGGGGTACGTGTTGGACCCGTACACGCGCACGCGCCGGTCCAGGTCGTCCTTGCTGCCGGACAGCCCCGCCGTGAGGTCCGATCCCAGCCCCCTCGCCACGCCCTGCACGCCGCCCACGCGCTCCAGCGCCTTGCCGTCCTGCCCCTCCACCAGCTGCCTCAGCGCGCCCGTGCCGTACGAAAAGCCCTCCGCCTGCGCCGCCGGCAGCGAAGAGTCCTGCGCCGTCTGCAGGCCTGCCGGGGGAGACGCGAGTGAAGGCGCGTGCGGACGATTGGGGACGGGCGGAGGGACGCGGCGACGGAAATTGGGGCCGGGATGTGGAGCGGAATGCGGCACGAAACGAGGGCGGGAAGGAGAAGGGGAGCGGGAAGGGGGCGAGTGGGAGTCGAAGTTGATTGCTGAGTAATTCGGATCTCAGCCCGATGCGATCGGCGCTCGCTAGATGTGGGAGAGTGAGAAGAAGGGTTGTTCCACGCGGTTGCGATGCAGCTGTTCGAACCAAATCGGATTCCGCAATGAGCTTAACGCTCCGTCGGGTGCCGCAGCAAACACGATTCACCAGACGCGTTGCTCGTCGCGGGGCTTTGGCCCGCTAATTTACAAGACGAAGGTGGAGACGAGTCGGCGGGGACGATCGGGCATTGCCATGGGTGTCGCAACGGAAACACCGCGGCGAAAGGCAAGGACGGCGAGTGCTCACAGCCCAAGGAAGCGGCGTACCTCTCTTGAAGCGTTCGACGGCAGTGATGGCCACGCGGAGCTGGCTGAGCGACAACTGCGATACAGGGACGGAGTGCGACGAGGCAGGGGAGGCATAGAGCATAAGGCATCCGCTAAGAGGGACGAAAGAAGGCATGCAATCGGGGGTGGGTTCCAACCCGGGAATTGGCCATGTCCCACGATGCACCCGTAGTCGATCGCACCCCGCAATCGATCACACCCTGCAAGCGATCGCACCTGACTCTTTGATTCCAAGTCAGCCGTGTATCGGAAGCGACGGGCGGAGTTGAGGACAAGCGAGGAGCGGCGCCACTTCTCCATCTTGTGCACGTCCTCCTCCTTGTTGTTCACGTCGAAGTCGTTGATCGACGCCGTGAACGGCAGCGCCAGGTCCGTCCACAGATTGCCCGCGCCCGAGCTCGTGCAGCGGCGGCGGGAGGTGGTGGAGGCGGAGGAGGGGAAGGCGGCGGAGGAGGTCCGGCCGGCGGGCATGGAGAGCGACGACGCCGCCTGCGCCACCGACGGGCCCTCGTCCGTCGACGCGGACGGCCTGGGCGCTGGTTGCGCCATCTTGGTGTCGCTCTTCGACCGCTGAAGCATAAAAATGAAAGGCACGGGGAATTGGGAGCAATGGAAACAACAGCAAGGATTGCAGGCAACGCGTGTGTGCAATTCTCCGGCCTGAGCATTTGAATGGGCCATGGATCTCCACAAGGACGGACGGAAGGACAACGGAGGAGAAATTCTTCAATTCTCTCAATTGAGATTAAGTGGCACGTGAGCAAACGGGATTCTCCGTCAGCGAAAAGACACAGATCAATGACGGTCTGGCCACAAAAGCAACGCTTATTCAAGTTACGAGAATGGCATTGGATATTAAATTGCTGGGATAGAGGAAGCATCACTTGAATTGCTCTCTGTTAGAGCAATAAGCCGATCCATACCTTATTGCAAGTCGAGCCGGCCCGCAGGAAGCGCTTGTCAAGTGTCTACTCTTGACAGTTCATGCACATATTTCTAAGGGCAAGAGAGATCGAGAGAAGTAGTCCTGGCAAGGTGGAGAGACCGCCGCCACTTCCCTTGCCACAGTTCCTTCCCACCTTGGCTAGTTCGGAGGTGGTACACGACCCTGGTTTCCAGGGTCGCGGAACCTCACACTTGTCCTTTCCCGGGCTGCAAAGCGATTCAATTGGTTTTGAAATATTATAAGAGGTTTTATTACGGTGGAGAGCAAACCTTCTGCCTTCGACCCTGAAAACCAGGGTCGTGTACGGTGGCCTAAAACATTTCATTGAGGATGGCAAGGGATATTCTGTCAAGTTCGGGTCAGGAATACTGCCGCCAAACCAAATCTAGCCGAGGCAAGGGGAGGGGCCCTTGTACTGTACACAAAAGTCTCCTCGTGTCAAGAACTGCTGAACTCGAGATTTTGGAAATTGCCGTGAATGCCCATCACTACTGCACACCTATGGCGTCGTCCTGACACCTCCTCCTCCTCCTCGGGGGGTCAAGACCTAATAGACATTACGAATGGGCACTGACATTTGGTCAGGAAAATGTGACAGCCGAATGTCAATGGAAGTGTCGATAGAGCCTAGGTCTTGCCTGTTCGAAACACTTCACTGTGCTGTAGCATAGCCCAAATCTTGATGCCCAAGTCACAGAAAGCCACGTGGCCATACATGATCGCTCAGCCACCACAAACAAGCACGCTGAAGTCCGAGAACACTTCAGACTGATACACAATGATTCAAGTATAAGTTCCTATAAGATCTCAAGCGAGAATAGAGTCGATTTTATTTAGGAAGAGAACACAAAAGGCAACATCAAAAGAACATGATAGAATAAGGCTACGCACTAAGCACCCAGCCGAGGCTTGGCCAAGCTGAGACATGCGTCTCGAAGCATAATCAACGAGCATGGACTTGCAAACCCCACGAGATGAATGCAGTGTTAAAATTATATATTGTGTTATATAATTGTTAGGCTTGGTAGGTTACTGAACTTTACTGTAGAGGGTACAATACCCCTCCTCGTATCCCTCTCTCTTCTTTCCTAGTTCTCTTTTCTCTCCTCAACTTTTCTCCTTCCTAAACCTCACGCCACTCCATGGCCAGGCCTGTCGTTATCAAGGTATTTTACCCTTATTCCCTGATTTCACAGGGTATTTTTTTGGCCAACCCTTGATTTTCAGGGTTGGGATTTTTTTAACCCTAACCTCTTCAGGATTGTATGTCTGTGAACACTTAGAATTTCAGGGTTTTCGTTATCCCAAAACTAAGGTTTCAAGGAGTAACGCGTACGAACCCTGAGTGCGACATCCATGTGGCTCACAATGCGGAAATTTATGCAAAGTCCCCAATCTCCATAGACATTCCCCCCCACACACAACAACCTACAAAAATTGGTGAAGTCCTCAAACATTCCCTTACACACCAAGCAACCTACAAAAATCGGGTAAGTCATGTGTCGTACAGACATCCCCCCAACACACCTAACAACAACCCACAAAAATTAGCTAAGTCTTGATAGGCAGTGACAGCAAAAAAAAAAAATGGCTTAGTCCTATTGTACACAAGTTATCCCCCCTCCCACACTCCCACAACCCATAAAAAAGGCTAATGGTCAAGTCATAGAAGGTATCGTAGGTTTCGCAGCTGGCAATGTACCTAACCCTAAATTTAAAAGGTACTAGCGACAATGCTCCATTCTTAAGGAAAGTTTTTTTATTGCCCGTGTGGTCAACTGAAAGTCCATCAAACTTTGACGGCCACGATCAATCGCGATCGTTTCGACAAATTTCAGCCGTTAGATGATCGCGTATGATTAACGTCCTCGATTTGCCCATGTCGCTGCAAGCGCGGGAGGTTTCTGCCACTGCCCCATTCGCCTCGATCCCCACCTCTCCCTCTGTTTCGCTTCCCCTCTCCCCTCTGTTTCGATTCCCCCTTCCCCTCCGTTTCACTTCTCCCATTCCTCTCTACTGTATTTCGAAACCCCCCCCCCCCACTTTTTCCCTCCCCGTTTCGCTTCCTCTCTTCCCCTATGTTTCCATCCTCCCCCTTCCCCTCCGTTTCGCTCTTCCCCTCCTCTCGGTTTGATTCCCTCCCCTTTCCCCCCCCATTTTTTATTCCCCCCTCGTGTTGAAGGCAACCCTGAATGCGTTTGGTGAACCCTGGGATTTTCAGGGTTCTTGATTTCTGAACACTTACAAATCAGGGTAGGCAGCTCAGGGGGGGTTTTTTTTAAACGTCAGGCCTGTCCATGGCTCCTCCTAGATAAACCTCATGCCTTTCATAGCTTCCTAGCTAAGCTAGCCTTCTAACATGCAGCTCCGTTTTGGGCCACGTTGTTGGACTGAGAAATAGCCATAGAATCTTTTCAGCGTGCTTGATAGCACATCGGGAGTCTTGAATGAACCCTTGTACTGGAATGTGAGAACAAGTGATTGATCATAGCAAAGGAATACAATGTTTGTATAATAATAATAAAATAGGAAGAGTCCAGCAGTTTATGCACTTCGAGAGGTACATTCTTTTTGTAATAATTTGACAGGTGTTGCAAGAGACTTAAGTATATAATCTGCAAACACGAACACTTGGAAAACCTCAAGTGTTGGCCTAGGATCTTTACTAGAATGGTAGAATAGTAAGACAGAGGAAGTCTTGTAAGAGTGAACCTGCGTATAAAGTTATCTGGAAGGCAAGTCTCAAAGTCTCAACGTTGAAATCTCAAGGTTAATAATAGAAAGAAATAACAAGGATTTATAGCTCTAGGAAAGTACCAATTCGCTAGTGTACATGTTCGTCAGTATCGCGCTATGCGCCCTAAATGATAATGAAGAGGTGCGACTGTTAGCGTGACTGAAACGACTGTCCTCATGACGAGCGCTATTCGCGTGACTGGAGCAGATGGCGATGGAGGACGGACGCCAGAAGAGGGAACCTTTATTTGTGGGAAACCCGACTTTGTACAGTCCTGTCGCTTGAAACTTCTAGGGAGCGTCAGCAAAACAAGTACACGATTTCATGCACACACATATATATGTATATTACGTACACCAACGTGCAACCTAAGGAGGGACTCTACATTAGGCGTACACATATATATGCATATTGCGTCCGCCAACGTGCAAAATAATACGGGACTATACACTAGGGACTATTCATGTGGTGTAGTGTTCCACATGAGCACCACATGAATACCACATGAGAAGCCATCCACATCCCCGGCCCTCGGAGCCAATCCTTTTCCCGAGGTTACGGATCCGTTTTGCCGACTTCCCTTACCCACATTAATCCATTGACCAGAGGCTATTCACCTTGGAGACCTGATGCGGTTATGAGTACGACCGTGCGTGAGCAGTATTCGCTCCTCCGGCTTTTCAAGGGCCGTTGGGGGCGGTCCAGACACCGCGAGACGTGCGGTGCTTTACCAGCTGCGCAGGCCCTATCTCCGTGCAAGCCGATTTCAGGGCCATCGAGCTGTGAAAAAGAAAAGACATCTCTTCCCCGGAGCCCCCGCCGACGTAACCGGATTCGCTCGCGTTGCCGCCAGCTGCCATGTCCCCGGTTCGGGAATTTTGACCCGATTCCCTTTCGATGGGCGGCGCGGGGAGAACCGCGCCGTTCTCAAGGAGTTACCCCATCTCTTAGGATCGACTAACCCATGTGCAACTGCTGTTCACATGGAACCTTTCTCCACCTCAGTCTTCAAAGTTCTCATTTGAATATTTGCTACTACCACCAAGATCTACAGCGATCGGGAGCTCCACGCGCGCTCACGCGCATGCTTCGATGCATCCCACCGCGCCCTCCTACTCGCACCGGCTCACCAGCAGCCGGGTGCGGCCGGGTATAGGTCACGCGCTTGAGCGCCATCCATTTTCGGGGCTAATTGCTGGTTCTGCATCGATTCGGTTCAAGCTGACCGGAAGACTTAGCCAACGGGAAATCCTCCTCGGCGAGTTCTGTTCTCTGCGACTGACATGATCCGACGGCCAGAGAGGCCCCATATTGCCACCGCCGAAGCCACAACTTCCTCCAGCGCCACTCACCTTTTGCCGCGTTGGCGGAAAAGTGGGCTTGCGAGCGTGGCGCGGAAGGCTAAGATTTGCGGGCGGAATTGTGGGAATAAATTTTGTGGCAGCCAAACAACTCCTTCGAAGTGGAAGTTGCGTTACAATCACGGAAGCATTCCATGGTCATTGTCATTCCGCATACAGTGCAAATTTCAGAATATCATACAGATTTGTATGCTTTCCTATTATTCGACCAACATCACATCACCATCATTCCCATATTCTCAACCCAAAAGACACCCTCCCCTCCCCCCCACGTCCAAGTCTTCCCCATCTCCCATCCCTTCCCCCACACTCCACCAGCTCTTCGCGGCTCTTATGGAGGTGACAGTTGTACGGATTGGGCTCGCGTCATCCAACTTCAGTGAGCTGCCATGCTGCAATTGATGACGAGAGGCCTGCATGCTACAGTAGGTCATCATCCTCTTCCAGCTGTTAGCTTGTGTTGAATTTCTCCAAGCCTCCGACTTTAGGGCGCGCAGCTGGCGTCGCTAGGAGGCATCAATGTTGAAGCCTTTTCGCTGGTGGGTTATTAGTATACGAATACGGGTACTCTACCAGGATGAGTGCGTCGACGGGTGCGTAGAGAAATGCGTTTGCCACGTCGATTTATCGAGGTCATAGATTGCGGCAGGCAGCGACACTGAGCAGAATTCGAACACTCGTATGTCGACCGACGGGAGCAAAAGTTAGCTCGTAGTCGATGCCGTAAGTCTGTTCGAACCCGCGGACGACCCATCGCGCCTTGAATTTCTCACACAACCCATCTGCATTAGTCTTGACGCGGAAGACCCATTTTCCGGTGAGTACCTTCTTCCTTTCACTTCTGATGTCGGTATTAACACCCATATGCCGCGACTCTTGAAAGCTGCTAGCTCTCTGTCCATGGCTTCGCGCCATTTTTCGCTGTGAGGACTCGTAAGAGCTTGTCGAACGGTTTTCGGTTCAGGTATTTTACTGTTGTTGTACTGTACTGCAACTGCGAATCCAAGTACCTGTAAGCCGGTTTCTGTAAAACGCGGACGTTCTTCGTTTGCACCTGCAAAATTTTCTCTTGCTCCTTCTTCCCCCCCAATTTCATAAGGTGTAACACGAATGGCTTCGTCGGAGACGACGGGCATCGGCTGCTGTTGACGATCGCGTTCGTAACTGAGGTGGACTTTGCAAACGTCATCCGGGTCAGCATCTGCGAGAGGAATAAATTCCGAGATGCCAGTCGACGTGACAGGTTCGGGAACATCTATTGCGGCAGCTTCGAAGGCTTCAGAAACTGCTTCGTCCTATACATCAGCTTCGGCTTCATCAGTTGCAAATGCACGCGAGCCTTCGAACAGCCTGGCAGGGTTGGCAGCTGCTGCCTGGTGGGCACGAAAAACTGGCAAGGTGAGTCTTTCATAGAAGAGACAATCACGTGAAGGGACGATTTGGTTGGAACGAAGGTCCAAAATCTTCCATGCGTGATACTGTTTTTCGATGCCGAGGTGTACCCCCCATTTTGCCCGTTCTGAAAATTTGCCGAGTGCTACAGTTGGAGGACGAAACTGCACAACACACCCAAAAACTCGTAAAATTTTGGTACTTCCCACTGTTCGTGTCCACTGCAGGTGCGGAGAAGAAAACTCGGGCAGTGACGTGGAAGAAAGCAAGTTATGTAACAGCACAGCGTGGTCCATCGCAAACGGCAAAAAACGAGGAGGAAGGGCTGCGTGCGTTAGCAGAGCATGCATCTTCTCCTGCAGAGTCCGATTCATTCGTTCTGCTACCCCCATCTGTTGGTGTGCATGAGGCAGTGACTGCTTCCTTTTGATGCCGAGGGTTTGGAGGTAGTGTGTGAAGGTGTTGCTCGTGTATTCCCCTGCGCCATCACTATGGAATTCTTGCAGTTTCACGTCAGACTGTCGTTCAGCGACAGCGAGCCATGCGACGAAGATGGAATGGGCAAGATAACGAGCAGGAAGGTTTGCTATCCAAACGTAGCGAGTAGATGCTTCGATGAAGGTTATCACGTACTGCTCTTCTTTAGGTCCTGCTTCAGGTAAGTTAAGAATATCGCTGTAGACTTTCTGCATCAGTTTGTAAGGTGTGGAGCCAGGAAAATGACTTGGAAATGGGTCGTGGGTAAGATTGGCGACTGGACACGTGGTGCATACCGTCGGGCGAGATTGCGGCTTCATCTCTGTGCCGTCAGGTAAAAGTAGACTGTTTTTATCAAGAATTGCTGCTCGGATTGAATGATTAAAGATCCCTTGCGATGGATGTCCTAACCGCTGATGCCAAATTTCCTCTGTGGCTTTGTGTCCTGATGAGCGCAGATAAAAATCAGCGTTAGTATAAAACAAAGAAATGATAAAATGAGAAAGAGCTGGCGACATGTCAATCTCCCCTTCAATGAAACGGGTAAGCGGTAACTGAACATTTGAAGGTTCTGCTGCAGTTGCGATTGCAACTTCTGATGCTTGTTCTGTTGATGTGTGAGCAGATGGTCCCGCGACTGCTACTGGATGACTCAGCTGCTCGGCGACGTCTACTTTCACGTCTTCTTCGACGACTTCGGGTTCATCATCTGCAAGTCTACTGATTTCGCCCCAAAGTGGAGCGGGAGTTCCTTGGAAGGCCGCGCGGGTATTATAAAACGTTCGCCATGTGTTGGCGCCTTCATCGGCGGTATTAAACTCCCAAGTATCCAGTGGGGTAAGAACGGCTGCTGCAGTTCAAGAAGCTGTTGGTACAGTAGTTGCCCGAAAATCAATATCCACGTGTTGATAATCTATTTCTTTTGGGTGATCCCAGGGACCAAAAGCAAGAACGCGTTCGGAATAACCAGAAGTGCCCTGTGCTTTGAACTGAAGAACTGATACGCCATGTTGAGTAGTGGCACGACCGAGGTAAGTATTTGATAGACTGTGCCATAACTCCTGATCCATTGTATCACAATTCCCTTGTGTGCGAATCTTGTGTGCCAGGAGTTGAGCTATGGAGAGACGATTGAAGCCAGGTCCGGCAACGATAAGAACGTTGGTAACGTGTAATGAACACCCCGTATCGACTGATTCGAGCATTACACTCCCGATGGATCTTGCCATAATGGTTTGTCCGTTTGCGACTGTGATAGGTATCGGTCGACGAAGTGGGCGCTGGTTGGTGATGAAGCTTGTTTCAGCGGAGCACATGTGCCAGCCGCAACAGCTATCGAGATACCAAGTATTGGGTCTTGAAATGACTCGAGCAAGGTTAGTATAAACTTGAGGTAAGGGAATGCCCTCTGCACTGGTATTTTCTTCAAGCTGTGTCTCGGAATCAGTTTCTGAAACATCAACTATTGTAACACATCCAAAGACCCCTTTTCCTGATGTTGCAGATGCAAAGACCGGAGGTCGATGCTGTGGCGACGATGTATTCTGCTGTGGTTTCGGCATCTGCTGCACCTGGGACGTCGGCTGCTGCGTTGGCTGATGTGGCTTTGGCAACTGCTGCTGTAGTCTTGATCTGTATGCTGTTAAGTAAATTCGGTGGTTGAAAGATGATACCTTGTTGAGGCTGTTGCTGTTGTTGCTGTTGCTGAAATTGCTGTGGCTGATGATGTTGCTGTTGCTGCTGTTGTTGTTGTTGTTGAGCAGGTAAACTTCCGAAGATGTAAAACGGGTGCTGCTGCTGCGACTGGGGCTGCTGCGCGAAAGGTGAGAAGGCAAACGAGCCAGAAATTGGAGCTGAAGCTCCACGCATATAACTTGAGCCGTCAAGACTCATTCCACTAAATGCTTACGATATTGACTGAGTTGAAAACTGTGGCCTAGCTGTTGCCTGTTGTTGTACCGATGCCTGTTGTTGTGCTGTTGTCTGTGTTTGTTGGTGTTGCACTGCAGGGGCAGTCGATGAAGTCCCTGGAGTGTTAAGCGGAGGATTTTGCTGCTGCTGCTGCATACCGATGTGTGCATAAGCCGGTGGAAATGGTCCAGTGGCTGAGCGCCCAGTGGCAGTCGTGGAGACAAGTACTCCAGTAGTTCTGGAAGTAGATCCGATAGATGGCGCTGGTGTTGTTCCATTCATTTTGATAGTAGTCTTAATTCCAGACAGCTCTCATACCATGTAATAATTTGACAGGTGGTGCAGGAGACTTAAGTATAGAATCTGCAAACACGAACAATTGGAAAACCTCAAGTGTTGGCCTAGGATCTTTACTGGAATGGTAGACTAATAAGACAGCGGGCGACTTGTAAGTGTGAACCTGAGTATAAAGTTATGTGGAAGGTCAAGTCTCAAAGTCTCGAAGTCAAAATCTCAAGGTTAATAATAGAAAGAAATAACAAGGATTAATAGCTCCAGGAAGGTACAGTACCTATTCACTAATGTACCTGTTCGTCACTATCGCGCTATGCGCCCTAAATGATAATGAAGAGGTGCGACTGCTCGCGTGACTGAAATGACTATCCTCATGACGAGCACTATTTGCTGACGTCATCCTACGGACATATTCTACGGTAGGATTCGACACTATCTACCGATAAATGACTTACACAAATGCTAAGTATGAATTATACCACAACACCTTTTACGACTCGATAAGGGCGACTCGGCTAACCACCAGTACTGTAATACCAAGGCGGTTATTTGTCCTTGCTGTCGTGCAAACGTGACTCTAGTACTTCTGACTGTTGAATTGGATTGCACGGTCAACGCCTTGAGAGTCAACTTATACATATATTGTTATGTAGAAGTTATAGGCTAGATAGGGTATGTTCTTAGAGGGTACAACCCAAACACTATATCTCCCCTGTTCTTCTTTCTTCTACTCATTCCTTCTAGTCTCAACATGGTATGACGAGTAGGTAGGTCCACCCAACCGCTTCCGCCCTGTGCCACCACCTACCGAACCCTCGCGCCCCTAGCTGGCCTCGCGCGCCCCTACGGCCTCGTCGCGCCCCTAGCAGGCCCCGTCGCGCCCCTACGGCCCCGTCGCACCCCTACGGCCCCGTCGTGCCCCTAGCAGGCCCGGTCGCGCCCCTACGGCCCCGCCGCGCCTCTACGACCCCTCGCGCTCCTAGCCGGCCCCGTCGCGCCCCTGCCGGCCCTGTCGCACTCCTACGGCCCTGTTGCGCCCCTTGCTGGCCCCGCGCGCCCCTCCAGCCCCGTCACGCCCCCTTTAGGCCCCGTCGCGCCCTTACGGCCCCGTCGCACCCCTAGCCGGCCCCGTCGCGCTCCTGCCGGCCCTGTCGCGCTCCTACACCCCCTTCGCGCCCCTAGCTGGCCCCGCGCGCCCCGACAGCCCCGTCGCGCCCCCAGCAGGCCCCATCGCGCCCTTACGGCCCCGTCGTGTCCCTAGCCGGCCCCGTCGTGCCCCTACCGGCCTGGTCGCGCTCCTACTGCCCCGTCGCGCCCCTACCGGCCCCTTCGCGCCCCTAGCCGGCCCTGACGCGCCCCTAGCCGGCCCTGTCGCGCCTACCGCCCCCCCCCCCCCCCCCCCCCCCCCTGCGTCCCTAGCCGGCCCCTTGCGCCCTTGCCGGCCCCGCTCGCCCTAGCCGCCCCCCCCTTTTTCCCTCGTCAGCCTCGTCGCCTGCGCCGCCGTGCCGCCGTGTCCTCGAACCGCCGAGCACACGTGCCGCTGAGCCGTCGAGCTGCCGTGCCGCCGAGCCGCCGTGCCGCCGAGCCGCCGAGCCACCGTGCCGCCGTGCCGCCGAGCCGCCGAGCCACCGTACCGCCGTGTCCCCGAGCCACCGCACCGCCGAGCTGCTGAGCCGCCGAGTCGCTGCGCCGCTGAGCCGCTGTGCAGCTGTCACACTGTGCGATGGCGGACGCCGTTCTTTGCTTGGACGCTGAGGGGCACGCGATCGACTTCGCCGCCTGGCTCGTCGACCTCCGCCGGCACCTGACAAGTCAGCGCCATAATGGACACTCCCTGGCTATGCATGTTGATGGTTTGCTTCCCCGCCCCCCTGCGCTTGATCCCCTCCCTGCTGACCCTACCACTACTGAGAGCGAGGATTTTGCTGCTGCTGCGCTTGCTCGAGCTATCTGGGATTCCCGCGATGCAGTAGCCCAGCTTGCCATTAGCCATGCCCTACCCCTATCTGAGCGTCCGCGCTTCACCGCTGTCGCAAACGCTAAGGACTTTCTCTCTGCAGTAGTTGAGCGTTACTCCACACCTGCTTCCGCCTCTGCTGGCCGCTTGATCCTACCCATCCTCTTCCCTGATCTTTCTGCTTTCCCCACGGTAGCTGACCTCGCTACCCACCTCCGTGCACTAGAGACCAGCTATCGCGCTACTAGCTCTGCCGCCCAACTTATTGCCTTCCCCCCACCTTTCCGCGCTACCCTGTACCTCATCGCCATGTGCCGTCCTGACTGCTTAGCCACTGCCCGCGACCACTTCCTTAGTCAGCACCCTGCCGACCTCACCCTAACCGCCTTTGTCACTACTCTGTCTAAGATAGAGACTCGCCAGCACACTCTCGCTCAGTCGAGCGGTGTTGCGGCAGTCCCTATCTTTCAGGGCTGTGCCCCCTCCCACTGCACGTACGCTGACGTCTCCGCCACAGTTGCCACGACTGCGCCTGCACCTGAGGCAGCAGCTGCGGCGTACCCGCAGCAGCGCCAGCACTGGGGTCGCCGTGGCCCCAATAGAGGACGTGGAGGTGGAGCTAGTGGTGGTGGTGGCGTGGACAAAGGTTCTGACGGTTGGTGCTGCTGCCCAGGAGCTGCAGCAGTCGCCGCAAACACAGCCGCCGGAGTCGGAGCTGCCGCAGCAGCAGCAGCAGCCGTCACAGCAGCAGCAGCCACAACAGCAGTAGCAGCCAGAGCAGCAGCAGCAGTAGCCGTGGGCTCATGTCCCGCCCAGGTGACCAAGAGCCCCTGGCGGTGGTGGTCGTGGTGGTGGCCCTCGTAGCTCGGCATCCACCGGCAGCTTCGGTGCTGTGAGCGGGCAGTACCAGCTTCAGACCAAGCGCTTGCGGGGCACGGTGTGCCACCGCTCGCAGCCCCCCGCCTCTGCTTCCGCCGCCTCGACGACCTCTTCCGTCGCCGCTTTGGTCCCGCTCCGGACCTCCCTGACTGGTCCGAGGTGGTCTCCCTGCGTCACTCCCTGCTCTCCCTCCCTCGCCTGCGCCGCCGTGCACGCCCTGCGTCTAGGGCCGGCAACACCGTGCTCCTCACTTCTCCTCACTTCGCCTTGCCACTGCACCCCTTCAGACCCTGCACTTGGACGTCTGGGGCCTAGCCCCTGTCCCTGGACCGCGTCAGGAGCGCTACTTTCTGGTGCTCGTTGACGACTTCACGTGCTACACCACTGTGTTTCCCCTGGAGCGGAAGGCCGACGTGCATGCCGTTCTTATCCCGTGGCTCGTCGCTGCGCGCCTCCACCGCGGTCTCCCTGTGCTGTGTCTCCACTCCGACCGTGGCAGCGAGTTTGCCTTTGGTCGGGTGGGTCAGTTTTGTCGTGCTGAGGGTATCACCCAGACGTACACCCTGCCGGACTTCCCGCAGCAAAATGGAGTCGCTGAGCGACGCATCGGTTTGATCATGGAGGTGGCTCGCACCTCCATAATCCATGTCGGTGGCCCCATTTTCTATGGCCATTTGCAGTGCGCTACGCCACTCACCAGCTTAGCCTTTGGCCTCGCTCTCAGTAGCTGCAGGTTTCACCGACCCTTCTTTGGATCGGGTTCCCTGGTGACGCGTCTGCATTCCACGTCTAAAGGCTACCTCGCTCACGTTCGTGCCTCCGGCACAGACAAGCTCACGGCCCGCACTGTGCCCTGTGTCTTCCTCGGTTTCCCCCGTGACTCGTCTGACTGGCACTTCTACCACCCGTCGTCTCACCGCTTCCTTCACTACCGTGACGTCACTTTCGACTAGACTGTCTCCTTTATCCACCGCTTTCCTCACCGATGTCTCCCGGTTCCCCCCCCCTGTTTCTGGTTCCCAGTCTCCCAGTCACCCCTGCTCCCCTCCCTCCCCGTCCTGCTCCGTCTGGTGTGTCTCACGTTACTCTCCTCCCGTCTGTTGTCCCGGCCGAGGAGTCGGCTGACTCCGGTGGCACCGCGGCGCAGTTTGCGCCGCCTGTCCCTCCCCCGGTGCCTCCTCCTCCCTCGTCACAGTCGCTGCTGCCGTTCGTGGACTCTGGGGGTGTTGGAGTTGGAGAGGGTGCTAGTCCTGGGGCTCCTCTCTTGGCTTGTCCCGGCGGGCTCGGGGGTGGCACCGGCGCTAAAGACGTTTCTCATTCTGGGGGTGCTGGCGTGGAGTGTACCGGAGGTAGCAGTGGTGCAGCTGGTGGTCCAGGTGTCGGCGTTGAGCAGCAGCAGCAGCAGTCACCACCAGTGTCTGCCCTTCGCGTGCTCGGCCTTCCCTCCCCTGACCGCTCATTTGCGCCTCCCTCACTGTCTCCCCCTCTTCCTATTCACAGTCCTGTGTTTCCTCCCCCGGACTCGTCCCCGGCTCATTTCCCCTTTTCGTTCCCCTCCTGTTACTCCTCCTCTGTCTCCTGACCCGACGCCTCCGTCTCATGTCTGGTCTCGCCGTCCCTCTCATGCTCGTCCTTTCTCTCCTGTTCAACGTTCTCACCCTATGTTGCTTCGTTCCCACGCGTCTCATCCTCCCCGTTTGCCTTTGCCTCCCCCTCTGTCTAACTACCTTCGTGCTGCTTGTCCTCTTGTTCCTCGGGTCCTTGCCTCCCTCGTTGCCGACCCGTTTGTTCCAGTCTCCAGTCTTGACGCTCTTGTAGCTGCTGTCGCTGACTTTGCCTCTACTTGCCGCCTTGACTTCGCTACCGCTCTGGTCTCTGACCCTGCGTGTCCTCCGTCCGTCGGGGGTGCTCCTGCCCTTGGAGGTGACGTCCTAGAGGACCGGCAGTACGAGCTTGCTTTCCTGTCAGTGGCTGCTCCCCATCTTTGTTCCATGCTGCTAGTCCCTGAGGGTGACCCCGACGCCTTCGACATCCCGACCCCTCGCACTTACGTTGAGGTGACCTTGGGACCCTGGGCATCTTGGTGGATAGCTGCCATGGAGCGGGAGATGGCATCTTGGAGGGCTACCGGCACCTACGTTGACGCAGTTCCCCCACTTGTGGTGAACGTAGTCGATGGCTGGTGGCTCTTCAAGGTGAAGCGCCCCCCTAGAGAATCGCATGTGTTCAAGGCGCGCTACGTGGCTAGAGGCTTCAGTCAGCGAGAGGGGGTGGACTTCTTTCAGACTTTCGCCCCGACCCCAAAGATGACTACTCTTCAGGCGCTGCTACACGTAGCAGCTCAGCGTGACTACGAGCTTCACTCCCTCAATTTTTCCACTCCTTTCCTTCAAGGTAGCCTACACGAGCAGGTCTACCTGCGCCGCTCTCAAGGCTTCATCGGTACTTTCCCTCCTGGGACTCAATGGCTCCTCCGGCGCCCCGTCTACGACTTGTGACTGGCGCCCGGTTAGTGGCAAGGCACGCATCGTGCCACGCTAGCTGACTTGCAGTTCTGTCCGTCCTCTGCTGACCCTTCGCTCTTCGTTCGTGCTGGCCAGACTCCGTTCTACATCCTGGTCTACGTAGATGACCTGGTCTTTGCTACAGCAGACAAAGGCGCGCTGGCCTCCGTGAAGGCTGAGCTGCTGAGGCGACATACCTGTACTGACCTGGGAGAGCTACGCCGCTACCTTGGCCTGCAGATCTCCAGGGACAGAGCAGCGTGCACCATCACTCTTATACAGTCACACTTGGTGCGCCAGGCCCGCTTTGTGGCCACAGGCAGACATCGACCACAGCACTGGTCGGCCTCTAAGAGGGTTTTGCGTTATCTTGCAAGTACATAGGGCATGGGGCTAGTGCTGGGAGGATGCAGGCCAGTGGTCCTTACTGGGCACACAGACGCTTCTTGGGCAGACGACGCTGAGACCCTTCGGTCCTCCCAGGGCTATTGCTTCAGCCTTGGTTCTGGTGCCATCTCTTGGAGGTCCACTCGCTCCTCGTCTGTTGCTCAGTCCAGCTGCGAGGCTGAGATGTACGCCGGTGCCATGGCGGCACAGGAGCTCCACTGGCTCACCTTCTTGCTTGCCGACTTAGGTGAGCGGCCTAGCTCTGCCCCGGTTCTGTACGCTGACATCAGGGCCATGATCCTCCTGTGTCAGGAGCCTCGAATTGAGGGCAGAGCGAAGCACATCTAGCTGCGGTACTTCCTCCTGCGTGAGCTTCAGCAGCGTTGCCAGGCCCGCGTAGTATACTTGGCCTCCGGTGCCAACACAGCTGATACCTTTACTAAGGCGCTTCCGTCTAGAGATCATCAGCAGCACTACTTGTAGTTAGGTCTAGTCCCTATTGACTCTCACTTGCTAGGCTCTTGATGGTGTACTCCTTTCTATTTATGCCTTACAGACTGGCCGTGTGGCCTCTCCCAGTGTTTGGACAAGTAGTGCCGCCCTGGCTTGCTCTGTCTTGCTTGGACTCTTGCTGACTGGTCTTCGGGCCCCTGCCTCAGAGGTTGGACTAGTAGTGCCACTCTGAGCTGCGTGTTTCTTGCTCAGCACTACCCCTTATCTAGCCTAGGGGGTGTGTCAACTTATACATATATTGTTATGTAGAAGTTATAGGCTAGATAGGGTATGTTCTTAGTGGGTACAACCCAAACACTATATCTCCCCTGTTCTCCTTTCTTCTAGTCATTCCTTCTAGTCTCAATTCTGAGACCGTTGCCCTTTCGTAACCTCTGCGAGGTGTCGTAGAGCTGCGTCAACCGTTAGAGGTACTGTAACAGGCTTTCACTCGGTAATCCTTGATATTGTGTCCTTCGCGTATTGTTAGAGCTATGCGATACTCCTGAAATACCTTAAGTCGTTTTATCATTTCCAACACCCTCCTTCATTTATGAAGTGTCTACATGGTCGAGGTTGCTGACGTGTTACAATCCAATCAGCAGCATGCAGTACTGGAACTTACACTTCATCAGCTTCTTCGTCAAGTAGTCAGCTGCCATTTCGGTGGTGGGATATTAGGCCAAATGGAGATGTCCCTACTGTTAAATTATATTATATATATATATATATATATAATTGTAGGCTTGGTAGGTGTTACTGGATCCTACAGTAGAGGGTACAACTCCCTCCTTGTATCCCTCTCTCTTCTAATGTCACCCTCTTTTCTCTCGACATTTTCTACTTCCTAAACCTCATGCCATTCCATGGCTCCTCTTCCTAGCTAGTATTGTAATATGGTTTAAGAGCAGGTTGTTCTTCCTGGGCCTGCTTATCATGCTTTCGTCACGCACTCCTCCTCTCTCTCGCGCGCTGCCATGGCGGCCGCGTCGTGCTGCCGTGGCGGCGTCATCGTGCCGCTGGCCTCGTTGTACTATCGCGGCTGTCTTGACGTGCTGCCGTGGCGTCGCGCTATCGTGGCGTCGACGTTAAGCAGTGGCGGCTTCGTCGACGTCAAGCCGTGGCGGCGTGACAGCGCCATCATGCTACTGTGGCGACGTGCTGCCAGCGCTCGGGCGGCACGGACGGCAGCGGCCAGCGCCCCGTCTTAGAGCTGGCCAGCACGCCCGCATGCAGCCAACGCGCCATACTGGGCGGCACGCTCCCGGGCTCCGCTGCTGAAGCCCCGCCCCCTTCCCCTGCGTCCCCTCTTCCTCACCGTAGCCGACGGCTGACTCGCACCGGCCGTCCCACCGTCGCGAAGCCTGGCCACGCCGCCGAGTGCCACGAGCTCTGCCGCGGCCGGCAGCTGTCGTCGAAGCCGCCGCCACCGCAGCTGGTGCCGCTGGCCACGCTGCCGCACGCCGCCGCCGCTACCGCTGTCAACGCTGCCGCCATTGCAGCTGCTGCCCTCGCTGTCGACGTCGCCGCCTCATGTGCCGAGGGGCTGACCCTGCTGGAGTAGCCGCCGCTGCTGCTGAGTATGGGGGTGCTAGGCTTAGGGGGTGTATGGCTTAGTGTGCTGTGTGTATGATGGGCTTGCCACTACCAAGCCTAGGGTGTGAATTCAATTATATATATATATATATCTATAATTGTAGCCTTGGTAGGGGTTACTGGATCTTGCTGTAGAGGGTAGAACTCCCACCTTGTATCCCTCTCTCGTCTAATCTCACCCTCTTTCCTGTCGACATTTTCTCCTTCCTAAACCTCACGCCATTCCATGGCTCCTCTTCCTAGGTAGTATTCTAACACCTACTTGATCTCGTCTTTCACGAAGAAGTAGCGAAGCGAGATGTGCTTTGTCCTGTTTGCGAATCCATTTTTTTTTTAGATTCTGATCGCCGATTGGTTGTCGCATAAAAGGGAGAAGCTCGGTAACTCGGCAATCTTTGCTTCTTCGAGCACCTCGCGTAGGTAAAGTCCTTCCTTTATAGCTGTGCAGAGAGCGATATATTCAGCTTCAGCATAGGAGAGGGCAATTAGTTCTTGTTTTCCCGAGCGCCAGGTGATAGTGCCGATAGGTTCCAGGCGGTAGACGTAGCCGGTGGGAGAGCGCCTGTTGTCCTTGTCGCCAGCGTGATCGGCGTCGATGTAGCCGATGAGTTCCGTCTTAATGGTAGCGTACTTGTGATAGGTAAGGCCGATCGTCGGGGTCGAAATAAAATAGAGGAGCGCACGATCGAGTTCCTACATATTCCCCCCTTCAGGTCACTTAAGGTACGTGCAAGCTGACTAGCAGCGTAGGAGAGACCAGGAAGGCAGATGACGGCGGCGAAGAGCAGACACCCAACTTCTGCTTGTTTTCTTGGATGACGGCTGAGGTGAGTAGTGAGGAGGATGGCACGTGAGCCGACAATGTGTAGAGGTACGGAGTAGTGAGGGGCAGCGGAGAGAGTTCGAAACCCCGGGGGTTAGTCTTGGCATACTTCGAAGCCGAGAGCTGGATGGTGTCGGGGCTGTCAGTGATGTTGAGGCCCAGGTACTGCGTCACGGTAGGCGAGACCAAGATAGTGAGTTGGAGCTCTAGCTCCTCTTCGAACCAGACGGTGATGGAGGTGGTGGAGCCGGCGTACAGAAGGTCATCGACGTATACGATGAGTAGCACGTAGTCGCTGCTGCGAGAGAGGTGATACATGCTTTGATCGTAGGGCAGTTGGGCGAAGCCCATGGTGGTGAGATGTTGATGAAGGTACTGCTGCCACTGGCACGGAGCCTGCTTGATCCTGTAAAGGGATTAAACGAGCTGGCACACCAGCGTGGGGTCGTCGACGTACGCGTGGGGCGGCTCAATGAAGACATTTGCGTCGACTAGGGGGTAGAGGAATATTGTGGTGACATCGATTTGTCGCAGAGGGAGCTTGCAAGCGGTGAAGACGGTGAGGAGGATTCGAAGAGACGTGTGGCGACTGACAGGAGCAAATGTCTCGGTGTAGTCTCGGCCGTGCCACTGGTTGAAACCGCGAGCCACCCAACGGGCTTTGAAGCATTAGATGGTTGCATCCGCCTTCGTCTTCATGCGGAAGACCCATTTTCCCGAGTGGATGGTCTTTCCCGTCGTTTGAGAAATCGGATAAAATTTCAAGTGTTTCTCTCGTGCAGTGCTGCTAACTCTCGATCCATTGCCTCCCTCCATTTTTCCCTGTGTGGTCCCTCCATAGCTTTCTTGACAGTCTTCTGTTCCTCAACTGGCGGCATGGAGGACGGCGGGTGCACTGCTGCGACAAGTCCAAGTATCTGCAATCCAGTCTTGATGTAGCGGGGAATGGTAGGATCCTCAGGATAGTCAGCTTTGTCTCCCGCTTCATGATCAGATCTGAAACCAGGTCCTATGCGTGGAAATATTGTTGTCGACTTTGTGCGGTGTAACGTAATTTTTCTCGGCAAAATGGTAATATGCTTCACCGTTCGCACTTTCACGAGGATTTTCGTTGTCCATTTGCATGTCGACGGAGCAGTAAGGTAGGGGTCCTGCAGTTGCAGATGCGTCCGGAATGTTCTGTTCGTTCACGTCAGCTTCTTCGTCTGTCGTGGCAAACGCGCGTGCGCCAGCGAGGCCGCTAGACGGCTCCTGATTGGTAGCGATGTTTTCGAGGTAGTGGGGAAGAGTGAGGTTTTTGTAGAAGATCACATCACGTTCCGGTACTGTTTCCTTGTCTTCCACATCCCAAGTTTTTCATGACTTGTAATATTTTTCTACGCCAAAGTGTAGTCCCCATCATGCCCGCTGCAAAAATTGTCTAGCACGTGCATTGTGGGTTTAGTACTGTACCATGCAGCCAAAAACTTGTAATTTTTTTGTGTTGCCCTGCTTCCCTGTCCACAGCAGATGCAGTGATGCGTTGTTTGGCAGGGAGCTAGACGACAAAAAATTCTGCAACATTACAGCGTCGTGATTCATCGCCTCCGGCCACTGTGAGGCAGGCAATCGTATGCCCCGCAGCAGCTTTCGCATGGTGTTCTGGAGGGTTCAGTTCATCCTCGCTGCTACATCGTTTTGTGGGTAAGCGTAGAGGAGGGTGATGAGCCTCTTGATTCCCCACTCAGCAAGATAGTCCTTGAAGTGCTAGATTTTTTTTAGCTTGGTGTCTCCCTCCTGCTCTGCTGCACCAAGCCAAGTGACGAAGGACAGCAAATTAAGGTGCCAGGTGTAGCGTGTGGCGGCGTCGACGAAGGTGATGATGAAGTTGAGGTCAGGTTGTCCGACTTTAGGGGGGATATATAGTATGTTAATGTATACCTATTCGAGTGGAGTATACTTAGGTGCACTGGGGTTGTGATGTGATGGGAAACAGTTGTCAGGGTAGATCCGCTTCCAGACAAATGAAACACGTACATCAAGGTCATCGCAGTTTGCAGACATCAAGAACTAGAACTGCATCTTTGTCGAGTATGTTAGTGCGGATGGTATCGAAGAGTCTTGAGTTGTCGGGATGACCTAACCATTGATGCCATAATTCTTCGCTTGCCTTGTGTCCCACTGAGCAGCGGTATAAGTCCTAGTTGGCATTGAAGGCGGAGACGGTCACGGCGCTCCGATGCTGCTCGCGAGTATGTGCTTCTAGCTGTGCTGCTTCAGTCGGTGGTGGTCCATCAACAGGCGGATTATCAGCCAGAGCTTATTTGACGGGTGGTGCGGACGAATTCCTAGCGATGGGACGTGCAGGGAGTGCTTGTGTCGGCGCTTGCTTTTCGATTATTCGGGCTAGTTCCGTTTTCCGTGTTTCTTCTGCTTCGCGCATCACAGCTAACGCTCTTGCACGCTCTACTACAGAGATGGTGTTGGAGTACCAGAAGCCATCGCGGTATAAGCCCAATTAAAGATCTGGCGGGTGTGTCCAGGTTGTGAAGGAGATTACGCCACCATTGTCAGTAGTGCCGCGGTCTAGAACAAAGTCCAAGACGAAGACGCTATGTTTCTGGATCGCTCGATCGATGAAGAGGCCACCCTTGCCGTGGTACAGACGAAACTCGCGATCGAAGCTATCGTACACCAGGTGAATGCCCTTGGACATGAGTTGACTAACGCTTAGCAGGTTGTAGCCAGGGTTTTCGACGACGAGTACCCTTGACATCTGTAACACTACGCTTGTCTCGAGAGATTGTGACAGAACGACTCCCTCTTTGCGTGTGCGCAGGTTCTGGGTTGGCGACGGTGATCACGACCTCTCGGCTCAAGGTATTTTCTTGCTAAACGAAGCACGCCAAGGAACACATGTGTTGGCCACAACAGCTGTCAAGGAACCAAGTCTCGCGGCCAGACAGTTCGTCGCAGGCTATCACAACATAAGTCGAGTTCAGTTGGAGTCGGGTCTATGTCGGAGCGGGTGAAGCTCGTTGAGGTTGCGGTGAAGCGGAGAGTCGGGTACACAGTGGTCAGTGTGCGCCATGCAACTAAAGATATTTGTTGCATCTTGTGCAAATCGGTTCGTCGAAGCTGACGCGCGTTGCTGAGTTGAAACAATCGGACTCGGAGACGGACGAGGTGCTCAGGGCTGATACTGCTGAGGCTACGGCTGTTGCTGCTGCTGCCTTGGACAGTTGAAGCGCGAATGTCCCGTGGTATGGCAAAAATTGCAGAACAGAGGTGAGTGTCATTTCTGGTACTGATTGTTGTTGTGCTTGTGCGCATAGAACACAAGTTGCTGACTTGGTTTCTTGGCATGGCGTCCTTCGTACAGGTCCATGTCATATTGCTTGGTGTGGAGCTCTGCGCACAAGTGCATCTCAGAGATTCTCTTATGAGCCTGGAGGGGGGAGCATGTTTTATGCCACAGATGTCACAGGATCGAATGTCCCGAGGAAAGGTTTGCTCAATGTTGCACTATCAATCAGTACAAGGTGCTTTTATACTTCCAGAATACATCAGGTAACCAAGTTTATCCTATCCAAAGGAAATAGACCCTTCTAGAAATAGAATCACCCTGCGTATAGCCACGCGAGGCTATTGGCTTTAAGGGATTACGGCAGGATTACGCTAGATATAGCGCGCCAGTACATCCCGAGCCTGGTCGGTGATATAATTATAATAACAGGATAAACCAAAGGATAATGGAAAATGAGGAATAGGAAACCAAATGAGATGAGATAAAGACCAAATGAATGAGGATAAAAAGAGGAATGAAATAGAAAGGAAATATGGAAAGGGGAAATTAGTGTAACGGGGTCGTACTCTCACAACAGAGGGACTGAGCCCAGCGAGGACAACCGTGACGAAATAATCTTGAGATAAGTGCCAGCCACTTCATAAGAGCCTGTCGCGTAAAGCTCTACAACGATTGATGTATGCCATCGCCCTGTCTCCTGTTTGCATCTGGATCATTGTAAGTTGTTTCATCAGTCGGCTTTGAGTTACACTATCGGAGGCTTGGTAGATACTCTTCAAATGACAGTAGGCAAGCTCGGCCGAGTTGCCGAAGTTGCGGTACGTTCGGATGCTTTGTTGCTCTGTCGGTTTCAAGTTGCGAAGAAGGATGGTGAATGCCATCAGCGACTGATATGTGTAGACCTTGTTTCCTTGAATAGTTCCATTTACAAGAAATGCCCAAGAGCCGTCGAAGACATCGCGCACCGTCCATTAGCAACTCGAATTCGAAGCTCCAGGTAAAGAAGCCTTTGCCGTTGAAGGGAAAGGACGTTTGCAGCTTGAGTATGTTATTGAATTGCTGTTGCATATTGACGATGTCTGCTGGTTTGTCGCTGGCTTCGGAGTCCACTGCTGGCACGGAAGTTGACACGAAGGTTAAGGACCTAGACAAAGGCTGGTAAGGTTGGTGTTGTGTAGGCTGATTGCCTCGTGCGTACGATGAGCCGTCTAGGCTCATTGGTACGACTCCACTGACGTTGCTGCTATGTGCCGACTGAGCAGGTACTGAAGGCTGCTTGTAGTTCGACATGGAGGAGAAGACTTCTCCACGAAGGCCGGATCAATGCCCGAGGAGTAGGCCATGGGATGCATGGGAACTCCTTCAGTTGCGCCTTGAGTTGCGCTTTGCGTTGCGCCTTGAGTAGCGCCTGGCTCAGTCTGTAGATCTGTGACTGGAGGAGTAGATGGCTCATAGCCGAGAGGCCTAGTAGAAGATCCTCTCCCCTTAGAGGGTGCCATGTCTTGTAAAACTTGATTTGATGAAACTGAAGTTGTTGCAAGTGATTCTGTAGCCAAGTTAGAAACTCATTGAAGGAGTTTGTAATTGGAACGTAGCATCTGACTAGCTCTCATACCATATTGACCCGAGAAATAGCACTCGGATCTTTTCAGAAAACTAAGTCCTTGTAACAGATTGCTTGATAGCACAGCGAAAGTCTTGAGTGAACTCTTGTACTGGTATGTGAGAACAAGTGATTGATTATAGCAAAGAGATACTACAAGGTTTATATAATAATGCAAGATAATAGAAGGGTTAACTGTTTATGCACTTCGAGGGGTACAGTATATTCCCTTAACAACTCGATAAGAGCGACTCGAGTAACCACCCGTTAGGGTGACGTTAGTCAGATTTACTTGGCACAATTGTGTGGCAACCCTGTTGTGGTGCATTACGCTTTACTAAGCTAAACCCGGGTCAATGAAATATTGTTTCCTTACTCTCCTACGTATGGTCTTAGTTAAGACCGTCGGCGTCACTCATGTTGGAAATGATGAAGAAGAGACTTTTTGCAACGTATGCAATACGCAAGTGAATCAGCATGGAGGATAGATGAGTCAACCATGCTACAATACCCTTCGTCGGTTGACACAGCCTGATGACACACGACGGAGGTTGTGATGGGCGACAGTCGTAGACTGTTGACCTTGGAATGCAGCAGTCAGAAGTGCAAGGGCAGAAACATCTGCACGACAGCAAGGGCATATAACCGTTCCAGTATTACAGCTCGGGTGATCACCCAAGCTGTGCTTATCGAGTCGTTAAGGTAATGTACCCCTATGATGTACACTGTTAGTTAGACTTCTTGTATTCTCTTGTAAAACTTTATAAAACCCTTGTACGTCCATGTTATAATCAATCACTTGTTCTCACACACCAGTGCAAGGACTCGTCTAAGACTTCCGCTGTGCTATCAAGCACTCTACCTACACAAGGACTTGGTTTCTACCAAAGATTCCTGGGATGTTCTCAACCAAAGATGGTATGAGAGCTTGTCGGAGCCTAGGTTCCCATTACAAACTCTTTTGCCAGGCTCCTTCAACACCCACCTCGACAGCCGTCGTTAGGCTCCTTCAGCTTCCCGCAGATGCAACAACTCTAAGCATTATCTGCACCAAGTGACGGACCGAATGATGTTCAGCAATTGCAAGCATAGTTCGCCAACATTCTGAAGCTGCAAACATCATTTCCGTTCAACGGAAAGGACTTTTATACATGGAGCTTATGAGAACTCGACTGAGCTGACATACCGCCACCTCAAGAGCATATATCGAGCATCGGACAGTGTGACAGAAAGTCGGCTTATGGCGCAACTGACAACAATTCAAATGGAAGTAGGAGAAAAATCGATAGCATGCCTGAATTGCTGCAAAGTACTACGTAACAGATTTATCCGCAGAGGAGGGAACTTATAAGAAGAGT